>JAUKNK010000213.1:340000-408902 GCA_030765055.1 Mantis religiosa
AGCAGCGGCATTATTACCTTGTTTCCAGTTGTGTTTTAGAAGGAATCTAGGTTCAAACTTTGTTATATCCAGTTTGTGATTGTCTATTAACAACTGAAGACTGATATATGCTCACAATGTACGCAGTACTAGCCATGGCATCCTGTAAATTGCAATGCCAAACCAAAGAAACCCTATCAATTTTCCAAAAGCGAAAATTACTTATGAGACAACCTAATATAAATCTTAGTGGTGTGTTATGGTCTCATCGCATCTCTTTATCGGATGACTGATTGATATTTTCCCTGCACTTCTTTTTAAAACTTTAATTTCAACCTGATATTGCATATATGGACATATTAAGTAAACATAGCCATGAGTAATTCAACGTAAGTTAATAACCAAGCAGGCCATATAGATGATGCAACAAATGCTTAGCTTTATTGAAATCCCAGATTGTGACATAGGATCAATCAGAATTAAGTATTACGGTAACTTAGCAACCAAAACAGAAATAAGAACCAATGACTTTATTCTTAATTTTTTTTCTTCTGTCTTGATTTCTCGATGAGGTTAGACGAGTTTTCGGTAAAAGACTTCTTGAAACTATTAGAAGTTATTGGAGTTCATCATTTATGAACGTTTAGTAAACGTTTAAAATATACATCAAAGACGCGACGTTACGATAAATATTTTAACTAAAAATCAGTTGCATCATTTATAAATAAAAGGAGAAAATTAATATATAGTAAACGGCTGTATGCATCAGTGGAAAACGTCGCATGTAAAGAAGAAAATGATTTCGGTAAATATAATTCCAAATAAAATAAAAGGGTATTAATTATTTTATTCCATAGTCGCCCAAAAGTGAAATCCCTTTTGTATTGATACCACGCCTGAGAAGTTTCACATCTCATCGCTCACCGCAGCTGCAGGAGAGAGGATTTATAGAAATCTTCGAGAACTTTATCTTCACGGCTTTTAGACGAAAGCTTCATCGCTTCTACATCAAGGTAAGGTTTGGCTTCTACACGCTTCGTCACACCAAGAGAGCGCGAAACTTTTGCCCGTGTGGGGCGTAGACCTCACGACGGGGCGAATCCTACTTCAGATATGTCACCGCATCGTGTGATATAAATCCAAGCCACACGGAGGGGAACCGCTTCAAATTTCATTGGCTATGCGGCGATGTTCGTTAATTTGTAATATGGTTGGCTTCATTTCTGTAAATGAGAACTTATCTCGCCAAGATATTGTACTCCTTGGCGCTGGTAACTGTCTGAACAAGAGACGGCTTAAATGTCATTTACCAGGCTTACTGTATAATTAAAACCGCTTCATTTTGTTCTCTTTCGTAACATAGTAGGAAACCTAAGTATTTAAAATATGAAACCTGATCTTTTATTGTAGAGACATATATTAGTTCCAAAATGATTTTTCCTTCCAAGGTCGACTAACATAAAGAATATTTTTCAGTGTAAACAATTGTTTGAAATGGGCATATTGTGACTTTGTGGCTTCGTAGAATTAAAAGGCAGAGTTGCAGATATTCCAAATCTCTTTTATTTCCGTAGTAATACACTTCAATTCTCACGTAACAGCATTACATCACATAAAAAACACAATCTTCCAAGGTCGATGACAATAACAAAAGGTGACAGCAGATTACATCACCAGCTCTCGTTACAACAACAACACTTTACTGCTTACCAACTCCCGCAACTGTTTTACAACTCTCTTGCTACATGTCTTTTTTTAATATATATCTATGAATATAGATATATATTTTTCTCCTTTTCTTATTTAACCGATTTTTCATTATTTCCGTTTATTTTCTTATCTACTTTCCTAATTTCACAAATATTCACTATACACATAAACATCCATGCCCAAGGCGGGACTCGAAATCGCGACCCTCTACGCGGCGGAACACTAGAGATATACATTTTAGCGACCATGGCTACGAGGGCCGGCTAAATGTCTTTACGATAACTCACGACTGTTTACTGCTTACGACCCCTATTGACGAGTCGTCACTCCTTCAAATACCTCACTGATAATTTCGAGAGATTTCTGGACCAAACAGGAATCGAATGTTCTATCACCTTCCAGAAGCGGAACCCTATCTGTGCCGGCAGGTCTTTTATCTCGTGCTATCCTTATTTGTTCCGGCATACTCCTTATCTCCAGGCTCTTTGTGTACACAAACCCTGCTATTGCGATCGGGTTCGCGACAGTATATTCTTAAATATCACTGTAAACTATCCTTGGTAGATGTCTACTTATGTATGAATGGTTATCAAATTTTATATTTATTTGTGCCTGCGCGAATCTCAAAACATTATTATCGGTGAAATTTTTTAGATAAAATTTTGTTTGTTACTCAATCGTCTTTCTACTTACTGAGAAAATAGTTCAGTGTAATAAGCTTTAATAAAATCGACCTTTTTATGCTGTAAATTTTGTCGGTTTCTTACAGTTTGCGAACTCAGAAGTCAGAGTGAAAAGAATTTTAATAGTTATTATGAAAAGCCATAAGATATACATTTTATTTTTCATAAAGTGGGTGGCAGTGTAGCGTAGTACTGACGGTTCCAGTTCGATTCCCGACTCTGGGGCGTCAATTTTAAGTAGGCCCTATCCGCGCCTTTAGCTCTGTCTAGCTCATGTGAAGTGTCCCCTATGACCAACGTGGTTTGGAGTCCATGGGTATAAACGGTAGGTCCCCTCGCCTCACGGTCAACTTCGCTATCGTACTAACATTGGAGGTAATGGACACAGCCCTCTGGGTGCTTATATGTTCGGGAGGTCTCAAAACGTGTAATTTGGGGGAAATATGGGTGTCGGACGACCATGAAATGGGTGAAATGATGCACAAAATAGCCCAAAGCCCAAAGGGCTTAGAGCTACCAGACACAATTTTAAGATAAGAGAAAACCCCGGAAAAAACTACATCTGAATAACTTACCCTGACCAAGTCGCAACGAATGTACAAATTACATCTTTCACACACTCTCGAATAGAGCGTAAAATCATATCCTAACTTTTAGGGGAAGTTTACCACTGGAAATTGATACTACTTAGCAGTAGTATGGCAGCTTTTTTCTGAAGCCATGTGGTTTATTGCTCTGCAAATATAAAATCGAATTTTCTATTAACAGTTCTTTCTATGGATGACTTTCGTTGTGAACTTCATCCGAAGCTATTTAACTTAGCGAATTTATATTTTGGGATAGTTAAAACAACGCTACTGCGTAGGGAATTCTAGTTTATATTAGTAATATATTTATTTTTTGA
Organism: Mantis religiosa; assembly: GCA_030765055.1. Classification (NCBI taxonomy): domain Eukaryota; kingdom Metazoa; phylum Arthropoda; class Insecta; order Mantodea; family Mantidae; genus Mantis; species Mantis religiosa. Next base: position 343,277 of record JAUKNK010000213.1, read on the forward strand.
AAAATAATTGGCGATACATTTTAAACAAAAAGTGTATAAATAAGAAAATAATCTTCGCTAATAAGCAAATTTATATTATAAAAATATACCAGTAAACTTAGTCATTCATCTGCATCCCGTAAAAATCTCAGTCTAATATCTGATAAATATTTTGAGGTAATGGGTCATGAACCCAAGAGATTTATCACTGACAGAACAGGGCTTTTAAGCTCATGTTTATATTTGTGAGATGTTTTATGCATTAATATAAGTAGGTAAAGCTAGGTTTATGCATATTATTTTATATACGACTATAAATAACCTAGCATTGGTTCATGTCCAGTTAAGACACGTTTCCAAAGTTACAACTTAATTTATGAAATAAGAGCCAGAAACTCCGGAACGACGTGAATGATGGTTTATTTTTGCAGGTATGCCCAAAGTGAATATATTGAGCCTTAAAGTGTAATATTTCGCTTCACTGTTGGTTTTGCCAGTCCATTGCAAACCCAAAATGACAAGCGTTAGTTTATGAACGAACCTCTGCTGCAGGAAGATGTAAAACAGATGTGCACAGATATCTGCCCTTTTCTGATTTACGTTACCAAAGACCGCGTGATCTCTTGTCATTCTCTCTGGTAATGAACTGCTCCTGAGGGCAACGGCGACGAGGGTCCGGGAGCCATCGACATTACTGTGACGTCAGCAGACAACCACTTGTTTTGGCCTCACTAGTTAATACGTAAAAAGCAAAGGATTTTGTTGTATATATTACACAAGTAAAATATTTGTTATGTACACACCATTTCAGCGCAAATTTTCTTAGTGTAATATTACCTTTAACCATTAATCTCAGAACATGTTTTACTTACGGCGACATTAGGGTGTTCCCGTAGTCGGAAAGTTTATAATACAGACTAACTTTCTAGCAAACAGTAGTGTAAGCCAGAACAATGAAACTGTATTCAAAAGAGATATATTAAATCAAATGTGTGTGTAAGTTACAAGGTATCGAACACAATGTCAAGTCCCATTTAGGGGCATGCCAAAAAGTGTGTTGCATTCACACGATGCTCTCTGCTCTCTTGTTCATCAGAATAGACCTAAAATTCACATTTAGTATTCCTTTGTAGAATACAGCAGAAAAAGCAATAATCAGATTTTTAGAAGGCATGTCCTTAAGCGATGTTGTGAAGCGTTTGCTCTTTGCAAAATTACAGAAAATAGTGGCTGGCTAGCTGGGAAGACTATACCAGATGAGTCAGCTGTCCCTATTTATTCTTATCTATGCAACCCACAGTTTTCAGTATAATGTGAAAACATTGAACCTTTTATCGGGTTGTCTCATAAATTCGTTCGATTCTTGTTACCTGTTTATGACTAAGAACTCCCGAGAACACTGCATACCCCCATTACCTTTACGTCAAAGAAGTTGCCTAAAAATATGGGGTTTGTTTACAAATACAATAACTGAAAAGAATGCTATGAACACAAACTACAGGGACCTCACGTTCAAAGGTAAATAGGTCAACTTATGTAAGAATTGGTAACCAAACTTCAGTACCAGTTTGTGGATGCAACAGTGTGGAGTTGTAACTTGTAAATGTTAATATGGAAGTCAAGAAGGAACATTTTCGACATTTAATACTGTTTTATTATCTTAAAGGTAAAACCGCCTCACAAACCCAACGGAAAATTTGTGCTGTTTACGGAGAAGATACAGTGACGAATCGGGCATGTCAAAAATGGTTTACTCGATTTCGAGCTGGGAACTTCTCTGTGAAAGACACACCTCGTTCTGGACGACCTTTGGTTACGGATCAGGAAAGGATAAAGGACATGATTACGAACAACCCCAGAATAACAACTCGGGAGGTAGGTCAGGAGCTAAACTTATCTCATGGAACTGTAGCCAGGCACCTAAAGAAACTTGGTTACGTAAATCTTCGGGATGTTCCGCACTGAGTGAACAAAATTTAGTTCAGCGTGCTTCTATCTGTGACGCATTGATAAGACGCAATGAAACTGCCCCTTTTCTGAAACAGCTGGTTACAGATGACGAAAAGTGGATTGTGTACAACAACATCCGAAAGAGAAAGTCATGGCGTAAGAAAGGGGAACCACCACTCTCAATTCCTAAACCAGGGCTTCATTCTGAGAAGATTATGCTGTGCATTTGGTTGGACTGGAAAGGAATTATTTATAACGAATTTCTTCCTACTGGGGAAAATGAAATGTGTAGTGTTTAACGCCCGCTTTTACTACATACGGCACCGCAGGCGGTGACAATGATGATACATGAGATGAAGATGGTGCACGGGTGGAATGAGATGGCGGGGGAAACCGGAGGTCCCGGAGAAAACCCGCCCCAACGCCGTGTTGTCCACCACCAATCTCACTTTGCGGTCGCCTGGGATCGAACCCGGGCCGCCTTGGTGAGAGCCAAGCGGTCTAACCACTGAGCCACGGCGTGGCCTCCTACTGGGGAGACAATCAATTCAGAGAAATACTGTTCTCAGTTAGATCGTCTGAAGGTTGCCCTAGAAGAAAAAAGGCCAGAGTTAGCATCTAACGGTGGAGTCATCTTTCATCAAGACAATGCCAAACCACACACTTCTATGGTAACTCGTCAGAAATTACGGGATTTCGACTGGGATGTGTTACCTCACCCGCCTTATTCTCCAGACATTGCCCCATCATTGACTATCATTTGTTCCGATCCCTGCAAAACTTCCTTAACCTCTTTGCTCCCCGGGTCCACATACGTGGATCTAAGTTCAATAATTTTTATCTTTGACTCACGGGTCAACAGCTGAGTACCTCTAGTTCGTGCTTCTAACACTGGAGTGCTGCCACAAGCAACCATCTGTTCCCTCTTAGTCATTCTTTGTTGATGTGAGTCAAGATGGCAGCTACTAAGAAGCAAGCTCAAAGTAAGTGTATATGTTTTCCGTATACTGCAAAGTACTTTAGTCATAATTTTTTACCAGTAAAACAAACACTAGTAATCACCTTAATATATGCGTTTTTAACATTATTATTATTTTTATGGTTAATATTTGTAATTAACTACAGGTCCACATGTGTGGACCCTGGTTTTCTAGCTGACTTTGATGGGCTGCTAGTTTCATCAAAAGTAGGTAATGTGAATGTGTTTTCATAGGTTATTAAACATGATTTATGCATTGCATCTTAGTTCAGCAGCATTCAGGAATTATTTAAAACAAATAATTACCATTTGCAATAAGTATTTTTGCATTACAGGTGTGCTAATTATTATTAGTAATAAAATGTATATGAATAACATTGCAAATTTTGTCCTGTAGGAATAAATGTATTTGATGAGGAGTTACTACTTCAGATATTTAACACAGTGATGCTGAGCTGTTGGACTGTGATGGTGACTTGGAAAAAGAACTTAAAGAACTACAGAAATCTTAAAGTTTAATTAACTGAGCCTGAAGAGGATGATCCAGAGCCTTAGGTGGGAGAATCAGCAGCACAATTTTCTATGTCTGAACCCAGAAGGGAAATGAAGTGGAAAAGCAACAAGTAAGCATGTTTTACTGTGTATTTATTTTTATTTGAGAAGTATTGAAGGAAATTAAATTGTATAAAACTACTGCAGGTCTCTGGTTTCAATTACATAACACAGCTTCACTTTTGCTTTTTCAGAATGCCACAAAGCACCTATGAGGATGATGATCTTCTTCCTGACTATAAAGATGAAAAAGGAATTTTGAAATGTCTATTAGAATATCTTCCTATACATTCCTATACATTTCATCAATCTATATGAAATACTATTCGAGCTAAGAGAATATTCAGATTTTGCCATAACTGATCCATGAGGAAGGTAGACAGTAATGTATCAAACATAACCACGAAAACCCCATATTTTAGCTCCAATACAAATGAATAAAACACTGTTATCTGTATTATAACAATAAATCGCAACGTAAGCACTCTATGAATATCATTCTTGGTTGGCATGTATGAGTGTACGTATATTTGTAATTACTCACAACTGAAACGTAAATGTTTGACATGACGTGATAACAGAATTGCTTTGAATAATGCAATTCGAGCGAGAGGAAACAAATTTCCTGCTGCCCTGGCAGAACGTTTCTGGCCACATTATATCTTCGCTTATGAATGGTTCATAATCTCTATTTACTCTAGAGAGTTCAAAGTTGTTGGTGTGAATGTAAATACATTTAATTTTAATTACACAGAACTTAAATTTAAACTACTGACATGTCGTAATAAAGAATTACTGTGAATAACTCAGGGTGTTAAAGTCGATAAAGAGCAAACACTTCATTTCCCTTTAGCCTGGGGAATGCTGTATGCTTATGTTTATGAACGAATGCTGGATAAGAAGTGTTTATTTACTCTGGAGATTTCAGATCAGTATCAGTCAGTTCTTATTTACACAACAGTAGAATAATAGTTAAAATTGCAATGGCTTCTTGCGGTGAATTTAGTGGCCAGTGAAAAAGGCAGGCATTGCGAACTCAGGCTCGAAGTATTATTTTTAAGGTGTACACGTTATTCAAAATAATTTCGGAAACAGAAACTAAAAAGGAGTTATTGCAAAGAGTACTTCAATTTAAATACACGGAAAAAGAGTATCAGCTGGATCAACTTGCAATTGAAACGAGACACGCGGTTATACGCCCCCCACTTTACCACTGCAAATATAATCCATTTGAGTTGATGTGGGCTCAAATAAAAAGAGGGGTTGCAAACAGAAGCAATACTTTTAAACTGACGGACGTTAAACGACTTTTTTACTAAGAAATTGACAAGGCAACACAACAGGACTGGGAAAACTGCGTGAGGTATGCAGAAAACCTTCAAGAAGACGTTTGTAAGACAGGAATAGCACGTGACGAGATTATGGAACCTATAATCATAAATTTCCAAGACTCAGACGATGAAGACAGTGACAATGACGAATTGTCTCATAACAGAAGTGACATTGACACCGATATGGATGAGCCACTGGCAGTTCCATTGGAATAGAAAAACAGGTAATTCATAAACTATAATTAAAGTGATAGTATTTAAAAATATACATAATTTGTGGAAATGCTTTTTCCAGCACCGGTTTTGGTAACTGCATCACTGTAAAAGTTTGTAAAATATAATTTGCTTACACTTACGTCTGCGCCAAAGAGACCTGCATGTTGTAGGAGTGTGCGAGAGACAGGGATATATAAAAGGAGGAGGGTAACAAGCTGGCAACGCTGAGTGTGATGCGGCATCTGATTAGCTGGACTCCAGAACTCTTCCCATTTGAAACATATACTAGAATAAATAAGCTGTATCTTTTGGTAAAGAAGAAATCACAGCTTGGCCTGGAGTGCTCAATATTGATCTAAAAGTCTCTTATACGCGCTATAATTTCTTACTCTGCTCCTGTATGGGGTGCAGACAGCAAAACTCACATTCATCGACTCCAGGTGGGCCCAAATGACCTTGTTGTCGACGGGCCCTAAAACACCACACACTCACTCACTCACTCACTCACTCACTCACTCGATTCCAGGTTATAAAAAACAAATTTCTCCGCGCTATTACAAAGGCTCCATGGTTCATTAGAAATGATCAACTCCATCGGGAACTTGGTGTTCTTCCCATAAATTTGTAGTTCAAACTGATCTCAAACATAACCTTCGTTAGATTATTCGAAGTACCAGCCACTGTAACCTATCACATTGGACGAAGAAACTTAGAAAAGACCAGATTAAAACGAAAACTGCCTCAAGACATCCTACTCACTGATTCAAAAGATAGCGACTTTTCTCACTAATTCAAAGTATATTCTCTATTTTTGTCATAACACCACTGATCATAATCCCATATCTAACCTCTCCTTTCAATCGTTATCCTTCTTAAATACTCTTATTATATGTGTTAGTTATCCTGTTATATACTTTATACTTTATTATATTTCATTTAAACGTGCTCTTAGTTGTTATCTGTTAGTTAATATTATAAATTTATCACCTATTATATATGTTAGAGGGAAGTAATTATTCACTTGTTAATTTTTATATAGTACTTATGTACGAGGGCTGTTCAATAAAGAACGATCACAATTTTTTTGACAACGTACTTTTACCCATCCTCATAATTTTGATGGTCCTACTCAAAATAGTCTCCCCGTGAACACGATGTACGTGTCCCAGCGTTTCTGCCAGTCTTCAAAGACCTGCTGGAAACCATTTTCTGAGAGATCCTTCAAAATTGCCTCCGCAGCCTTCACCACTGCTTCTGATGATGGATAATGATTCCCACGAAGGCATTTCTTCAAGTTAGGGAATAGTAAAAAGTCACATGGTGCTACATCCGAATTGTAGGGGGGTGAGGGATACACTTCACGTTGATTTTTGCAAGATATTCAGCAGAAACATTGGCAATATGTGGCCGCGCATTTCCGTGGTGCAGGAAATGTGGTCTTTTGAGCCTGATATGGACTTGCAATGTTTTTAGGACATCCCTGTGGTATAGTCCAGCTACTGATGTGTGTGCAGGTACAACATGCTGATAAACTATTCCATGAATATCAAAGAATGAGATGACCATAACTTTCCCAACAGAAGAAATTACTTTTGCTTTTTTGGGGGGTGGGTGTTGAAGGAAATTTCCACACTGAGCTTTTCTGTTTGCTCTCAGGATCAAAATGATGTAGCCAAGCTCCATCAGCAGTAATTACGTTTAAAAGAAACTCCGGATCTTCCTCTAACATCAACTTTAACTGTATGTTACCTCCATTGCAGCGGTAGGCGATACTGAACAAGTCTGAACTTACCTGGTTCTCACATTCGGGAACCAGGAGTACCAACAATGAAACTACTACGGCGTGGTTGTTTCACCTTAAGCTAACAGAAATAATAAGATTGAATTTTATTGCGAAGAATTATGACCGTAAAGAGTTATGATCATTCTTTATTGGACAACCCTCGTAATTTATCATAGGCTTGCATAGCAATACTGCTGATCAATAAAGTAATAAACCAAAAAAATTGTCTACACACATGCTTATAGCATCTGATTTTTGCATATGTATCGCACATACAGTTTATTTGGTTCAAGAATGCATTTTTCGGTAGGTATTTCACCGAACGATAAAGAATAAGTTAAAGAAATTCAAACATAACTCGGATTTCTTATATAAGTATTCGCTTTTGAGGTGCAGAGTGAACAAACTCCAATCTTTACATTTCGAACTGAATGCAGGAACTGATTCAACATAACGACTAGTAAACTACGCAGCGCTAGTCCTCTGCGGAAGAAAATCGAAATCACTACAGTGAAACCAAACTCTGCATATACGCGATCTTTGGCCCGACTATAAGTCAAACGCATATTCGTACTGATACTGAAGGCAATCATATACCAAGCTTACGTTTTGTTACAAGAGTTATTAAGAAATGTTGGTCTTCCGCACTAGAAGACTAGCATTCCAGCACCCACTGAAAAATTTATTGAACACTCGACGAATTTCTGTGACAAAAGTATTGGAAAACGCACACCGGATTTTGTTTTCAAGAGAGAATTTGTTGCATAAGCTTTATTTCGTGTATTTCTTACAGATAATAATCGCATGGATATAGAATTGGCTAATCATTTATCTTGTCATTAAAAATACTTTTTCATATGAAGCAGCGACTGCCTTTGACATCCTTACATGACAGTCCTCATCTCCTTTAATTTGTCATCGGTTAGAACTATTGGCGTCTAACAAGGACCGATTTTGTCAAATGTAACAATCAATAAATGCTTCCTTTGTTTGTGATAGTGACGCTATAGAACTGATGTTCGAGTTCAAGGTGGAGTAAACACGCCTTTGATATAACTGCTACAGCTTTATATTAAGTTATTATCACCATAGCCCAACTCAAACAGCGTACAAAGCTGTAAAACTGAACCGATCCCAAGTACATTTTGATGGCCAATGTGACCCAAGGTCCTGGCTTTGCAAATGTCTACCATCAAATCAAAACCATAGGTTCAACTTCTCAGCTATTTTACATTGTGAAAATATATTCTTCACCAATAACAAAATTGTATTATTAAATTTTCTTCGTGAAACATGAGCCTAGATATAAAAATATTACTTGCTACCATCACCTGGCCTTTTCTACTCACTGTTGTACAAACTAATCTTACAAATTCATATTCTTCTCTCTATTTTATGTTAATATAAATAGAAATTTATAGAAATGGTTACATTTCAATGGATAGAGGAGACCACAGCAGGCTTTAAGTGACAGTCACATCTTTTAAGAGCTTATAGGTATGAAGGGAGGTACGGGAAATTCGAGGTGTGTAACTGACCTAGTCTGACGACCCGGGAAAACACCTGAAAGAAGTCCATGGTTCAGGTAAGTCAGTCACGGGAATCGAACCTGGACCTCCCAAACGCGAGCCACAGACGGAACCGCCTGAGCCATCCCGCTCTGTTTGCGGTGAGTAAGTAGCATGGAAAATAGAAGACAATTTAATCCAACTCAGACCCGAACTTAGATTCCCAAAGCTAGAAATTCTGACTCACTAAGGGGTATCAGCATTAATACTGAAAGGAACAAGAGTGAGGGATAGGCAGAGGGAGGGTAATGGAGGGAGAAGGGCAGGTGGGCGTGAAGTATTTGTTCAGATAACGCATGTTGAACTAATCTGCAATACAGTATTTGAAATTTCGGTTATTGTGTTATGGACAGACTATATCGATGAGCTTCCTGTCCTAAATTAGTACAACCACTGGTCGAACCTGGCTGTAAATAATGGATTGGCTTCTGTGAACTTAAATTAGTCTATTGTGAACTTAATGTCATCAAAAGCTTTCCAGTTCATTGGGGAAATTTATAACCTTTGATAGATTAAGGCACGAATGCCATAATTTTTCTTAGTTTTAGGGGAAAAAATCTGATCAAACCGGTTTCTTGGCAGAAAAAAGACGTCCTCCTAGAAATCTATGCAAATGTTGTGAAAGTTTCCAAGAAGTACAGGAAATATCCCACAGCCTAAAGATGCATGGATGAAACATATTATGAAATCGAGATACATGTAAGAAATCTAACTTGCAAGATTCACAGGATATCTATTGCTATTACAAATCCATGTGTACACTTCTAGACACTTCCTGAAATATTGACCACGCTTGCAGAAGTGATCTCCAGCTGAATATTGCATTCGATTACTTTTGGTGGAAGAGACTTTGGTCATCGAGGACTATTTAGCCATTCACGTGCAGCTTTGGGAAATATAATGCACAATTGGGAGATTGCATTACACTATTTACATCTCAGAGAAAATGTTGGAAGTATCCTCCACCAGCATCTATACATGTTTGCACGTGTCTCACCATATTCTCTGAAGCTTTACGGAGATGATATCGAATTGAGAGAAGGTTATTTCCAGCAAGATGCAGCAACATGTTATACATCTAATTTCACCATGGAACTTGTAACCAGTTTCTTTGATAATCGAATAATGTGAAAATGTCTCCGACCCCCCTGATCCCCTGACGTATCCTCACCGGATTTTCTCTTGTGGGGATATCTAAAAATAGAATGTACAAGAATAGGCCACGGATAATTGATGTTCTCAAGGAATCCATTTGAACCGAAATAAGTTAACATTGGCGAGGGTACTCTCCGTAAAACTTCAGAGAAAATGCTGAGAGGGGTGCAAACATGTATAGATGCTGGTGGAAGATACCTCTAACATTTTCTCTGAGATGCAAAGAGTGCAATATAATCTCCCAATTATGTATTTTTAGTCTCCTAAAGTTGCACGTGTGTTCTATTATTGGTTCAAAGGTTATGGACTACCCAAATTGTTCAGGTTTATATGGATCGCACTGTACTTCCATTAAAGTCACACACGCACACACACAAGCCCGTCTCTGCAGCATAGATGGTAGCATATCTGCCTCACGTCCAAGAGGTCCTGAGTTCGAATCTAGGTCAGGGTAAGTTATGTGATGTTTTCTCCGCGGTTTTTCCTTATCCTGAAATACAAATGTCCGGTAACTCTAAGGTTTATTTTATGCACCGTACGGGCATGACGACTCCACTTGCACTGCGCCACCGAGGTGCCATTACTGTAGTGCCTCCTCACTCACATCAGAATGCAGGGAACGCGATTTACGCCGTCGCCGCCGATACTGCGCCACCTGCAGGGGTTTCGGCCACTACACCGCACAGGCGCAGTGCCCTCTCTACTCTCGCCCGCTGAAGCCGGCACGTAGGACCTCAGCCACCAGTACCGAACACATCACCATTTCGCCCAATGTGCTACACATTCTTCAAGAGCTACGCGAGGAAATCCAGCACACCAACCGGCGCCTACAACGCATAGAGGAGCGCTTCGCCGACACCGCCTCACCAAGGACCCCTTCTGATGAGATTCAGTACCTCCATTCGGAAGTTCTGAACATCTACACACGCATAGGCAACCTGGAAGATGCAGCCACTGCCGTCAGCTCCAACCACGCCGCCGTCTCTGAAGCATTACAGCATCTGACCACAAGACTCGACGCCATTACTGCACACGACAAACTACTCACCGACATTTTCACTGACGTGAAAAGAATCTCATCCACCGCAGCCGCCAACAAGGACACCCTCCTCTCACTTCAAAAGAAGGCTCAACACTTAATGACACAAATCGCCGACATCAAGGCCTTCGAACCATCTGAACTCACAGACTTAGGTAACCTAACCAAAGAATTTCACAAACACATCACCGCCAAGGAACCACATAGCATACACGACAAGCTAGATGAGATCCTAGACGAACAAGTCCGTCTTCACCGGCGAATCTCCGATCTCCATTCCGTCACTTCTGCACCGCCGTCAGCACACCTCAACAAGATTTAACCTGCAGTACAAGAAACAATCTGCCCCCACTTTCGCCTTTACTCATGAGACCAGTTTGACCACCTATCCCCTGACTTATGCCCTCCACTGCCATCCTCTAAAGTTGCACTTAATTCCCACGCGCCTCGATCAGGGTCTTAGTCATGATCGACGCCTGGCCAGCATTCTGTACCCGTCCGCCACTATCAGCAGCCGGCACTGCAACTTTACCTCTAATAATGGGAGTCCGCTAGCGGGATCCTGACAGGCTGTTATAAAGCCGCAACCACTTACCTTTCTATCTTCACCCTTGTTAAATAAATAAATTGCTCCCCCCCCACAAAAAAGATCTAAACGTTATGGATCCTGGGATTATTTGAGCATTATTTCAACCACCGTCCGATATGATATAACGTAAAAAAAAAAAAAAAAAAAAAAAAAAAAAAAAAACAGAACATCACACGCACATTTACTCTCTCTCTCACTTCCAGATTGTTAGAAGGATATGTATAAAACCTGGTTTATAAAAAAATCCTATTCAGCAGCCTTATATCGAACCCACAACGTCTAGATTTAGAGGCTATAATGCTAAGCATCAACTAATGAAGGCAAGTTCTTTAAACAAATTGCCAGGGACAGTACAGTGAATTTTAACACGTACAAAAACCGGAGTAACAATTCCAGGTTTGTTGGAATTCTTTAAGATGAGTCCTGGCTGTTTAGAATTACACATACGTACCTTTCCATACTTTGGCCTGCACACGACTAGTGTGAAAGAATAATTAATTTCCATTAACTGTACCTAATAGTCGTCCAACCTATAAAGTCGGGGCCTTAAAGTACCTACGGTACAGTAAGTCGCCATTAAGGTAGTTGTGTCATATGTTAATGAGAGCTCCTAGTGATTTAGCGGGAAAATCTCGAGTCGTTGGAAAATGTGATTTCATACTCGAATTTTGGCCATGGTAGCCCAATGGTTAAAAGGAACCGGAAGGAGACCGGGGATATCCGTGACTCAAATCCCGGCTATGACATTAAATTTTTAAATCTGACTCTACCTTTCCAGAAACGTTTTACTTACACGTACACATTAGGTAAGAGTATTACATAGGACCCAAAATTTGGAAACAGGAACTTCAGTGACAATACAGATTTTGAGTTCTCTTGAATGAACAAAATACAGCAAGGACCGTGTGTTTGTGTGGTTGCCTGTGCGTCTCTGAAGAGCAAAACTCGAAAAAGGAAACATCAAATACCAAATTTGGTATTAAGTTCAGTATGACCCAAGGATGTGACACAAATATTTTAAATAAAATACCCCTATTCTGAAGAATGGTTTACACTGATCATTTTCCCAAACTTTTCCTTTAAAATATCATATGCTTAGTATATTTTTATAAAATATGAAACCAATATATGGAATTTTGTGGCAATATACTCTTAAGTCTTCAATGTTAGATAAATTTTGCATGTCTGGAGAATCGTAAGACATAAACGAAAATCTTACTTCAGAATAAATGTAGATCTCGATGGTACATAAAATTAAGGGCAAATACACATAAATCTTTTGGGGTGAATATTTTCTGAAGTATTTATTATTTAGTATAGTTTTCAAGCACACTTTTCTGGCATGAAATATGTTGATTCTTTTTTATCCCTTGGTCATGAAAGAGGAACGGATATTACAGGAGTCACATTTCAACCAAGTTTAAAATATTCATCTATCTTTCAAGGACTGTCGAATTTCTCTTCTATTTTCATTACGAGAAAACTAGCAATAAGAAAGTTTCTGCAAAAATTTATCTCTATTAACATTTTGTTCACACAACAAATTTATGTATTTTGGAGTAAACTACTTCCAAGGTATTCCTTGTCACTTATTTCAATTTTTAAGTACTTATGTTTCTCCAAATGGGAAGTCGTTATCGGCTTTTTATGTGCTGGACGTGAAAGGAGAACGAAATTTCGAAGCCATCCCATAGCGACCAACAATTTGATTTCAGAATCGCTTAAGTACGCAGTATTATATTTCCCTGTACCTAAAAGGAATTATATCCTTTTCGAAGTAAATTATGCTAATGTACTTTACGCCGGAAGAAAAAAAAAAAATCCATCGGCCTCCACCAGATTTGAACTCGCGACTTTGGGAACCAGAGGCTATTATGTTATTACTCCTGCACCACGGAGGACAACAAAATATCTTCCACCCAAATACCTGTGGTTGAGTTTTCAACAGAAATATACATTTTGATGCCTCCATAATCCCCCCGATGGAGCATTTTTGAGAAAGTGTGTGTGCGAAAATGGCAACACTTAACAAAAAACTACATTTCAGCATTTTTTAATAATGTGCACATGATTTACAAAACAATTTACCACCCTGAACTAATCCGAACATTTGTATTCAATCTTTATTAAAATGTCATAAGTTTAGGACATTCTCCTGAGAACATAAATGTCTTGAATTTTCTGAGAATAGCCTATGAAGAACTCTTTAATTCCGAATGACCTTTGCATAAATGTAAACAGTAACAGACAGGCAGGTAAGATCTTTTTACTAATGTAAACATGTACATCTTGTTAAAGTACACTGTTTATGCTATACATATCTTTCTGGAGTTCCACTCCCAAGATATTCCCTGTTATTCATTTGCATTTTAAAATACGTCTCTAAAATGGGAGTTTTACTCGTTTTCCCTTTATTTAATGTGCATGTAAAGCAGCCAATGTGGACGGAAAGGGACTTGTAACGTGGTTCTTTGTACCGGTGTCCCACTAGGAGGGAGGGATGAGGTTAGAGGAGACAGAACAGCCTTTCCACGAGGACTGACATAGCAGATTGAATCTCTTCGGTCGTGTCTATTTCAGCTGGCAGTTAATCTCGCTATAGTCCGACGGGGCTTGAAGCCAAGACCAACCATAGTACATTCACAGAGGACTAACCAGTCGACATAATCAACTTGAAATAATCAAGCCAAAGTGAATTAAAATGTAAAATAAAGGGATACAAGACCCCGAGGAAATTCTAAAAAATAAATGGAAAAAGGGGGATTTTGGCCGCCGAAATCGAAACCATGACTTTACGAATGCGGAACTAGGTGCTTCTGCATGAGCCAACCCTCTCATATTATGTAAACAACTTACATATTGGAGTCCATTCAACAGTTGATTCAATATTTCGCTAAAAACTATCGTCTTTAGGTCCCTTGAATTTAAGAGCATTGTTATAAAGAGGTGCGCATGTATGTGTGATTCTATACTTTTCCTGAAAAAAATTGTTGAAAATGTTTCTTTTTTTAAAAATGACACGTACATGCTTGAATGTTATAGGGATACCGTCTCAAGTGCTGTTCATTCTGCATGAATTCTTCTAAATCGTAACAAGTAGACAAAATCGTATAAAACAAAACTTATGTGAAATACACATTATTAGTCGTGGAGATACTTCCTTAGATATTCCTATTTGTTGGTTTCATTTTCAAATAATTATATTTTTCTAAAAACAAAGAAGTCGTTCTTTTTTATGTCCAGATCAAGCAAAGAGAATGGATTATGACTTAACTGCATCACTTATCATCACACCTCACTTATTCACTTATCGGTTTGGTAAACTGTCTAAATACTCCGAGACCCATTGCGCGACGCCTTCCGTTACGACATCATCTGGTGAAGTTGAGGATGTGACCAAGGACGTCACGAAATCGGTCCCCAGGGATTTAGACAATTTACCAAACAGAAAAGTGTATAAGTGAAATGAGTTGTTAAGCGATGTAGATTCATATCACTTGGATTCCTTCACTGTAGTTGCTTTTACAAATTAAATAGCATTAAATTTAAAGACCATCACATAGCAACCGGCTCTTAAGTCTACTGCACACCCCTATTTCCATTGTACGTATCAAAATATGTAATAAAACCATCTCTACAAACCAGATCAAAGCCAGCGAGCTCCTTCTTCCTGCTTCCCCTCCCTTCTCTCCTTTCCTTCTGAACTTTTTGTATAATGAACTTAAGTAACTACCAAATCAATTAGTGAGGCTTTGCCTAGCAAATTTTGCTTTGAGGGAAGGGTCTCCTTACCTACGCTGCATTACTCGCCATATAATTTTACAAAGAATTTGTTTTAAATAAAACAAGAAGGTATGAACGCGTAAAAGGAGCATTAAGATATTTGGTACCATGTTAAGAAATGAAAACTAGCATGACAAACTTTTAAAAATATCTGTTTGGTGATACATCAGAAATATCTAAACCTACAACATGAAATAACTTGAAAATATTCAACGTTATTTTTACTCTTTGAGGCCAATTGTGTATTTTAATGGTCTCTACATTTGAGAACAAACATTGAACTTTTCTTCTCGTTCCACTCTCTTTGGGGTACGTTGAATACGCGTTGTTCTTTTCTTAGTTCCCAGTATTTCTTAATTCTGATTTTTTCCCTTTGCTCTGCCGAAATAATGGGTTGGGATTTTAATTTATATTTGTCTTCGAACCTTATATTTTCGGAAAGCTGATATAACAGAGAAAATGAATAAATTTAACTGTATAACAGGCACAATAAAAAGAACAATAAAAAATAAAACAATAAAGGACTCTATAATAAAACTATACAAAACAATGGCAATACCAACTCTGATCTATGGATCAGAAACATGGACACTAACAAAAAGAAATAGTACAAGAATACAGTCATCAGAAATGAAATTCATAAGAGCAATAGCTGGATATACCAAAATTGATAAAAAACGCAGTCAGGATATTAGTACAGAATTAAAAGTAGAAGAAATAAACTATACCATTGAAAGAAATTGAACATGTTCTTTACATTGATTTCTGAGGATGAATAATAACAGAATACCAAAAATAGCCTTAAACTATAAACCTATAGGAAGAAGAAACCAGGGAAGACCGAAGAAAAGATGGGCAGACCAATTTGGAGCCGGGACGTTTTGAACAATCCAAAGCCGTGAGGTAGAAGAAGAAGAATAAGAATAAGAAAAAGAAAAAGAATAAGAAAAAGCAGAAGAAGAAAAAGAATAAGAAGAAGAAGAAGAAGAAGAAGAAGAAGAAGAAGAGGAGGAGGAGGAGGTGGAGGAGGAGAAGGAGGAGGAGGAGAAGGAGGAGGAGGAAGAATATTTTCGTTTTTAGTTATTACTTTCACTGTCGTCAACTAATGAATCTTATGTGATTTTTAATTCTGCTAAGTCTTTTTCTGTTTCTTGAAACCAGTTAGGTTTTGTTTTGCGGTTATGGAAGAAATCAAAGATTTGTCTAGTTAATCTGCTAGAGTTTATTCTGAGAAGATGGCCAAGAACGTTTTCCTCCTTTCTCGCAAGGTATCTGAGAACTTTTCAATTTTTTGTAGGCAGTTTCATTATTGATGCATACCTATTATATTAGTATCTTGAAATTTTGGTCCCATGATCTTTCTTAATATTTTCCGTTCTTTTAGATCGAGCATCTCTATCTGACCCTTGAAATTCACGTTCAGTGCTTCTGATGCGTACTCTGCTTCTGGCTTAATCACTGTTTCATAGTATTTAATTTTGGTTCCCCATGATAGTGATTTATTGTTATAAGTATCTTTTCTTAGCTTGGCTCTCACCAAGGCTGCCCGGGTTCGATCTCAGGTGACCGCAAAGTGAGATTAGTGGTGGACAACACGGCGCTGGGGCGGGTATTTTCCGAGACCTCCGGTTTCCCCCGCCATCTCATTCCACCGGTGCTCCATCTTCATCTCATATATCATAAGTGTTACCGCCGGCGGTGCCGTATGTAATAAAAGCGGGCGTTAAACACTACACACTATATTTTCTTAGTTGAAAAGCTGGTTCAAGTTAATTTTTTTCTGGATTCCATTGCTTTATTTTCCTTAGTGTTCCAGTTAATACATTCACCAAAATATTTGAACTCTTTTACTATTTCAATCATTTGTTCGCAGACTTTGATGTATTTACGTGGATGCTCGCAGTTTATCATGATTTTAGTTTTTTCGAAAGAGTTGTAAAGACCTATTTACCTGCTTGTTTCTCTAGTTCAATGAAGTTTTCCTTAGCTTCCGCCATTGTTTCAGCAAAAATGCTATATCATCCGCAAAACCAATACAATTGACTTTAAAATCATTGAACTGTTGTTTGAAGTTTATTAAAATTAATTTACGTCCTCCAATATTAAGTCATATCGGACGATTAATGAAATGTCGGAAATTATGCTCAAATGAGCCGAGGGTTCATAGAGCTGATATCGAAATTAAAGGATTGAAATAGGTAAAGAATCATGATGAACTTCAAAGGAATGTTGGTTCTTTGTTATAACGCGTGCACGTGCAGTTGAGTCGAATAGCAGTTGGGGTGAATAGTTGTTTTAACAAAAGAAACGTAAGAAACAGTGTCCTTAGCAGAGTTCTAAAGGGTAGCACATGACTTTGCTTGAATAGGGTATTTTTCGGACCCTTCATAATGGCATCACAAAATAGTCACAAAGGGAATATTTTGGTTGAATAAAGGACTTCGAGAAAGTGAAAGTCACACACACCCATGCGTAGCTGTGGACATTCAGATGGTGGCTTGGAGCCGATTAGAGAAGTCCTGTCCTTCTGTCTTGGTTGAAGGCAGACCAGAAGCGATGAGAGAAGATATTTGTCGGTTCATGTAGACGTGAAGAACGAATTAAGTTTTATCGAGTATAAAGCATTTCACATATAGTAACTCTAAACACTGATATTGGTAACCATTGGTCGGCAACTTCGAGTTTAATGTAATGATAAAATGAAGCAGTCATTAAACCAGTTTGAAACGGGCATTCCAGTGTCATGAAAACCATCTTGCTCATACATACTCACGCATACACTGAGAGAAACCTCATTGCTCAACCCGGTGCCACCCACCTTGCTGCTTCCGAGGTTACAAGGGAACTGTCACTATGCTACTACCTGTGTTAGCTAGAGAGTTTGATGTCATCATCTCAGCTTTATATGCGACTTGTGTACCAAGTATCTGCTGCGGGAGAGAAACAAAATGCCCAAAACTGAAGCCTGAAGGGTACGGCAGGCCACCACTTGCAAGTAGCTACTGGACATCCCACGTGAGCTTTGTGCTGGCGCTCCTTACGTATGCCATGTGCGGACACAGTCCGTTAGTGGTAAACAATTCCTGCCGTACAATGTTGTGCCACGAACCCGATCGCCATTACGCGGCTTGCGCACACAAAGGAACTGATAGTGTTTCACGGAGATAAAAAGCTTGCATAAGCAGATAAACATAAAAAGATAAAAGACATACCGACACAGATCTAGTTACTCTCTAGAACATTCGTGCTTTATCTGGTGACAAGTTAGAGAACATTCTATAACAGTCTGGAATTTATGAATGGGTATATAAAAGAAGTCATGACTAGTGATCGAGTCAGTCGTAAACAGTCTGTAGTAATGAGATAACCGTTCCAACAGCGCGATAATAACAGGAGTGTTGCAAACAGATGTAATCAGAAAGCTGTTGTTGTGATCATCGACATTGGTAGATTGTGTATATTACGTAAGTCTGTTACGTAATGATTGAACAGTATATCTCTACGAAAATAAAGAACATCCTGAATTTCTGCAAATTGGACTTTTAATTCTACGAACCAACAAAGTCACATGATGTCTATATGTTCCTATGTACTGTCACCCAATTATCGGAAGGCACGACCAAATGGTAGCTGGGTGGGAGACCGCATTTAGACCACGCCTACCCATATGTCCGTGTGGCGCTCGCTGTGGGTTGGGGGAAAGCTACCACAAGTCAATGGCCGTCCCTTCCCCCCTGACTTCTGGAACAAACCTTGGATTTCATCTAACGCGGAAGCTTCTGCGTTGGCCAGTTGGTGCCTATATAAGCGACGCGTCGGGCTGGAGGGGAGTTAGTTCTTGGCGAGCAGCCGTGAACAGCGAAGTGCTAGTGAACGGACTGTAAGATTGCGTACGTGTATCAGAGGAGTTCTAGAGAGGGCTGTACGGCAAGGTGCCGAATAGCGAGTGTTACGTAATTGTGAGTGTTGCGTAATCGTGTGATACTGATCCTGCTGTGATTTGTGAGAGTACCAACTGTAATTCGGTGGAAATAAAGGACATTTTAGTTTGTGCAACTGGACTTTTAATTTCACGAACCCACAAAGTCACAGTATTCTGCAATCATTTTCGGGTACTTCCAACTGTACGCTACATACAGACCCCACATAGAACAGAGATGATGCCATCAAACTCTCAAACGAATACAGTTTGGCATGGTGACGGTTACCTTGCTACAGTTACCCGACATTCGTATTTCAGGATGAGGGAAACCCCGGAAAAACCTTATCGAAATAACTCACCCTGACCGAGATTCGAACTCGAGATCTCTTGAACGTGAGGCAGACATGCTACCATCTACGCTACCGAGACGGGCATTATTCTTTGTGGTCAATGATTATTCATTACTGTTACGAGCAATAACATCTCCCTGGTAGCTCACTAATTAAATCAGTTACACTTTCAAAATAACTATTTATTACAACAAATAACTGCATTACAAAGCAGTTGCTTCTATACACCGTCCATGATGCCTCGCAAGCGACTAACGGCAGGGTGTGCCAACACACACAAGAAAGTTACAAAAAATATCGATACTGCTCATCAAAGCTGCCACCACTGTTCCTGGTGGCCTCAACATGCCACCCACCTAATTTGTGCTACAAATTACTAAGCAAACAATATACACCAGTATTTTCACAGTTGTTCATGGAACAATCCAATCTTGCTAATTGGTCTTTTGTAGGACCCTCTTCTGGTCCTCACTGTCACTACACGTACTCGTCCATCCGCTCCAGGATGGGTAGTCGCGATTACACCAGTTGGCCAAATAAGAGGAGGGACACCGTCCTCCTTCAGAAGAACCAGCTGTCCAACCTGCAAATTAGACTGATCACGGAGCCACTTGGAGCGCTGTTGGAGTTGACTGAGGTAATCTGTAGACCATCGCCTCGATATCTGCTCACGACATCGCTGAACCAGTTGTCATCGGGATAGCCTTAAAGATGGTCCTGAAATACAGACTGGTTCGGGAAAGGATATTAATGGTTCACCCACTAGGAAGCGTCCAGGAGTAAGAAACGCATATTCATCTGGAGTGTTAGGTATTGATGTGATCGGCCTTGAATTTAGGCAGGCCTCTATCTGAGTTAACAGAGTTGTCATCTCTTCAAATGTTAACACGGTGTTTCCTACGACTTTTTTGAGATTACCCTTTATTGACTTTATGCCAGCTTCGCAATATCCTCCAAAATTTGGAGCATGTGGAGGGATGAAGTGCCATTTCAAGCCTTCCATTGACATGAATTCTGAGATCGCTAATAAATAATCCTTGCTGCGCAAAAACCGTTCCCTCTCATCTACCTTTCTCTTTGCTCCAGTGAAACATGTTCCGTTATCACTATACATATGGCTGCATCGTCCACGCCTTGACATAAACCTCCTTAATGCAGCAATGAATGCTTCTGTGGTAAGATCACTCACAAGATCAATATGCACAGCCTTTGTGGTCATACATACAAACAGTGCCCTGTAGCACTTCTTTTGTGCCCTACTTCTTGGATGCCTATGCTTAATTTGGAGTGACCCTCCATAATCCACTCCAATATGTGGAAATGTCTTGCTTGGCGTGACTCTGGCTGCAGGCAGTTGCCCCATGAGTTGGCTGGCGGCAGCTGCCTTAGTTTTGAAGCATGTAACACACTTGCTGATTATATTTCTGATTACAGATTTTCCATTTGCAATCCATATGCCATGTCTGAGCGAAGCTAATACCAGTTGCGTTCCTGCATGCAACAGGAGAACGTGTTCATTGCAAATTATCCATTTGGTCACATGATGCCTTGGTGGCAAGATTAGCGGATGCTTCTATTCAAATGGTGCATCTGCATTCCCAAGCCTGCGGCCCACCCTCAGCAGATTATCTCCATCCAGATAGGGGTGCAGACTTAGAAGTTTGCTATGAGAAGATAAGGGCTCAGATTGTTGCAAACTAAATATTTCTGGACCAAATGAGCAACGTTGAACTATGCGAACAATGACCTTGAGGATCTATTCAACTCATCAGTTGTCAATGGCCCTAATTGTCTTGACGTTTTGCCTGGTATTGCTCGCAAACCGGCAAATGTAGGAAATTACGTGTTGGAGTTTGTTCCAATTTGAAAACCGACTGAAGATGGCATCTGTTTCTTCGGTGGTTGAGGTAAAGCAATGCTTGACAATTTTATTTCTCTGGAATTTCAGCTTCCTTTCTAGTTTCTTTTAAGGTTTGTGGCCAAACCAAAGAAACCATGGACAACCAGGTAGGCCTCGCCCACTATAGCGTACTTTCTCTCAAGTAATGTGGATCGGTTCCTCTAGAGAGCATATCTGCAGGTTTATTTTCGGAGAGCACATGCTTCCAAGCACCCTGTGATGTTAGTTGTATCTCTGCAACTCGATTGGCCACGTATGTCTTCCATGATGCAGGATTCCCGTTGATGCATGCTAGCACAATAGTCGAGTCTGTCCAAAAGTACTACTCTTGAACATTAAGGTTTAGAGCCCTATGTACCCTTACCATCAGCTTGCTTAACAGAAGAGCGCCACTTAAATCTAATCGAGGTAAAGTCACCTGTTTTACTGGAGGTACTCTGGATTTTGTTGAAAGAAGACAAACTGTAATGTTCCCGGTGCTGGTGGTACATCTTAAATACACACAGACACCATAAGCCTTTTGTGATGCGTCACAAAATCCATGTAATTGTATTTGAATAGTCAAGTCTGGAATGACCCTTTGGGGTACGTTTATGGAGTTTAACTCAGGAAGCTGTTCACATAGTAGCTTCCATTGGACCGTTAGATTCAGCGGCAAAGGTTGGTCCCAATCTAAGCGGTGCTGCCAAATGATCTGAATGAAGCACTTGCATCGAACAATAATAGGTCCTAACAGTCCCATCGGATCATATATCGCTGCTACAGTAGATAAAACAGTCCTCTTGGTCCATTTAGGTTGTTCGAGCCTCCTTAGATCTACACCACATTGAAATATGTCGTTATTAGGATGCCAATTCAAACCTAGTATCTTAACAGAATTATCGTCAAGTGGAAGCCAGTGTGGATCCTGACCTGCCCACTGAGCTTCGGGAATGTTCTTCAAAGGGTCAGAGTTATTTGAACGCCATTTCCATATAGGAAATCCTCCGCTGTTCAACAATAAAGTTAAATCCTCGTATAGGCAAATTGCTTCTTCAATAGTGTTGGCGCCTGTCGATAAGTCTTCAACGTAAAAGTCTTCTCTTATCACTTCAGCTGCTTTCGGATGTGTCCTCTCATGGTCAAGTCCTATTTGAGCCAGACACCTAATGGCTAAGTATGGTGCAGCGGCAGTACCGTAAGTCACGGTAGTTAGACGGTAAATTTCCAACGGTTGGTTGGAGTTCCTGCGCCAAACTATTCTTTGGAGATTTCGATCATCTTCATGAACTTGAATCTGCCTGTACATCTTCTCGATGTCAGCTGTAAGTGCATACCTATGATTGCAAAATCACAGTAAAATTGAAAACAGGTCATCTTGAATTGTTGGGCCAACCATCATTACCTCATTTAATGATACCGAAGATGTAGTTTTAGCTGATGCATTGAAAACTACCCTTACTATTGTCGTAACACTTGTCTCCTTAACTACAACATGGTGTGGCATGTAATAACATCATTGACTGTCATTTGTGGAACACACCCTTTCCATAAGGCCAAGCTGAAGGTACTCATCCATGAACTTTACATATTCTCTTTTTAGGTCCCTTTGCTTCTCTAACCTTCTCTCGATGTACCCAAAATTTCTCTTGACCATTTCAAATGAGTTCCAAGATTCTCTTTGCGTCCATGCAAGGGCAACCTTAACTTGAACCTGCCAGATTCATTTCGCGTAAAATGTTCTCGAAAATGTTCTTCACACAAGGTTTCTTCCTTCGAGTACTGTCTATCTGTCAACTCATCTTGTTCCCAGAATCGTTCCACTTGAGAATGTAGTTGGTCTGTACCAGTCAAAAGTGAAGTTACCGTGTTCTTGGGTACTTGCACTGAATTCTGGGGTATGTGTCCAGAAAGAATCAAGCCCAGCTGAGTGTTCTGCAAGGTAGGATGTCCATCTCCGGACAGCTGTCCTGGTTTCAGGATCTCAAAAAATACAGTAGCACCTAGTAACACATCAGTTTCACTGGGCTCGTAAAACTTTGTATCAGCGAGAGGAAGATCGGTAGGAAGCTGCCCGTCATTATACTGCACTTTAAATGAAGGCAACAGACCTGTGATGCTATCCAGTACAGAACCCAGTACGTGTCTGTCGTAATCACTGACTCTAGATGATAAATGCAACTGGCAAAGTGAGATGATTCTGATGCCCTTACATTGCTAATTCCATTGGTTGAAACAGAATGCTTGTTCAACTGAAGACCCAATCTGCTTACTAGATTGCGGGATATGAAGTTCATCTGTGATGCACTGTCTAGTAGTGCTCGACATTGATGGACATTACCTTTGCTGTCCCTAATGTCAACAACAGCTGTAGCTAGCAGTACTTCAGCATGCGTGCAGCTCCGTTTTACAGAACAATATGAATGGTGTTGTGGCCCATTAGTTGAGGATGACGCAGTGCTATTAGTATTAGAGTCATGCAACAATGTGTGATGAGACTTATATCATTCTTTGCAGTAGCCAGATCTACAGTCATTAACTCTGTGGTCATCTCTCAAACAATTATAACAGAATCTACATTCTTTCACTAATCGCATGCGTTCACTTACACTTAAGTTTTTAAACCTAGCACATTTATGCAGTAAATGGGAAGACTTGCATAATGGACATGACAAAGTAGTAACATAGGAGCGTTGTGTTCCCTTTGTATTCAGACTTCGTTTTGCATCATCCTGGCTTGTTGTTAGGATTTTGTTGGAAACCACGATTTCTAGACTTTGACAATTATGCTCCAAAAACTGGATTGAACCTTTAAGCTTGGGTTGAACATCACCTGCAGTGCGGGTTTCCCACTGCTTTCTCAAGTTGATGCAAATGCATTCTAAAAGCAAATTGCTGAGTAACATGTCCTGCAGTGGCGTTTCTAACTTGAGTGCTTCTACTCCATTTAAGTTACTGCACAGCTGATTTATTAGCAGCCTCAGTTCCTTAGGGGAGTCGTGTTTAGCACTTGGTATATAAGCAACTCCTTAATGTGAATATCCGAAATTAACCTGGGGTTGTGATATCTGCTGCGTATGAGTTCCCAAGCGACCTTGAAACTGTCCTGAGTAATAGGCAGGTTTTCTATCAATTGGTGAGGTTCACCAGATAAACATGACAGAAGGTAATAATAACGCTGAATATCTGTGATGCTGGAATTATTAATGATAAGAGCGTCAAAAGTATCAAGAAAATGCATAAAATCTGATAAAGCTCCATTGAATTTTGGCAATGAAATGGATGGAAGCTCTAATACACTGTTATTTGTATTGTCTTTGCCCATAGATGGCAGTGATGCCTGAGCTCCTGTATTTAGCACCGTCTCAATTTTAGACTCCGTTTCGAAGCACAACTCTTCAAATGTTTCCCTATCTGCATCGTCAGATTCATCGTTGGGATCTGCTACTTCTAACTGGGTCTGTATTTGATGATACTCCTCAATTTTGCTCAATAAAGCTCGCTTCCGAACGATGATGTCGTTAATATTGCCCTCTTGAAAGCCGTTTACAAATGAGGCTATTCTTGTCGCACAAGACTTTACTGTTGCCCGTTTTTTTACCAAGACACATTTCTGATCACTATCCATTGTGACTGTGGGAATGGAAACGAAAAGGAATAATGAACCAGTCTGTACTTACCGGCTGTCGAAGTCCAAGTCCTATGGTTGCCGAGAACAACGCTAGAAGTCCTTGGTAGTCGCCGTTGTAAACTGCTTCCGCTCGCCGCTGTATAGTTTAATAGGTGGTTCTGCTTGTGTCGTCTGCTTGGCTCTCTTGCGCAGGCGCGAACTGGCAGAGAGGCTACTGTGACGGTTAAGGCGGGCTGGCTCACTGCATGCTTCCAGATTCCAACATGGTTAGGTTAGCGATGCAAACATGCTTGCCACGAATATTTCACACTTCCACTGTCACATCCGGCCCGGAGGAACAAAAAATGTTACGAGTAATAACATCTCCCTGCTAGCTCACTAATAAAATCAGTTACACTTTCAAAATAACTATTTATTACAACAAATAACTGCATTACAAAACAGTTGCTTCTATACACCGCCCATGATGCCTCGCAAGCCACTAACGGCAGGGTGTGCCAACATACACAAGAAAGTTACAAAAAATATGGATACTGCCCATCAGAGCTGCCACCACTGTTCCTGGTGGCCTCAACAATGACTATATTTTATGCTAATGTTTGTGTGGAATTTCTTGAAAATGCTGAATTTATGTACCAAATCTAATTTAACGAACTGCGTGTCCTTTAGGTACGGTGTTAACAAATGTGAACATTTATCCAAAAGTTCTTTTGTAGGAACGAATTTACGAAACCTCAAAACCTGTATTTCTGATTGGAATGCAATACGTTTTCTAGGTTACTATAGATAAGCGACACTGACAATAGAAATACATATAAAATACAAACAATATTTGTTTAAGACTCCAGACCTACCTTGAACCACGGACATCCCGATACGTCGGCGGGAGCATTCTTGCTAGTCAATGTTTAATAGGAGAGTTGTACTGGAATCGCTGTCCAGGAGCATGATTTACCTCTATGTTTTATGTTGCTCTCTAGTTGTTTTAGCCAATTTATTTATCAATGCTTTGTATAATATAAGCAAAATCCACAAAAACAACATTATGCAGATACAACTGCACACAAATTCGTAATATGTGAATTCTCAACACAAACTCTCACGGATACAACGTGTACTTTGCATGTAGTATATAAGAAGGCATAGCGAGGGTTAGCATACCTTCAGCGTGCACAGAAGAGAGGACTCCGATCCATCTATTCTGTGGGCCGTTCTTTTCCCGTGAGGTTGCTTCACGAAGCCTCCCTTCTCCCATACGTGCAGGACGAAATTAGACGCCGGGCAACAAAATTTTACGATAAAATTCCTGCTCATAGAAGCGCCCTGGTTCGGTCTCTAGGAGACTACGACGCTGCGAGACGCCGCTTCAGGCGTTACCGGGTACCCCGTATGGCTTGCGGGCATCCGAGGTAACAAAGGAGTTAATCCTTACAGCAGCACAACCAAAATTACAAAACTCCAAAAGAGCTGTTTGGCTACAAAATTTTCCCCAATTTAGAATAATAAAACACCAGGGTGTAAACAAAAAAGCGGTTTGGCATCCTGTACAAAATTAAAGAGGAGCAAAAGGCTACCTGAACAATTTTTCCTCAGCAAAAAATATCACATCATCCTACAAATATCACAATTAGCAACCTGCGGTCAGACCCAAAACCTGGGTGGGTACGCAGCAAAAACCTTCTGGCTGTTAACAGCCTGTCAGTATACGACTTGGACTTGGACTTGTTAAAGGGGAGGTCCGATGCTACAGCCGCATTATCCGCAGACACGCTCTGCAATTTGTATATAGTCATTAAGTGAATGGATGTGTGAGTGAGTAAGCGTGAGTGAGCCCCAACTTGGGTCAACTGGCCCAAGTTCCTTCCCGGCATGTAGTCACCATGACTTTCCTTTTGTGTCCTTTTAATTTTCTTTCCCTACTTCCTTCGTTCCTTTCATTTCTCCCTTCTTTCCTCCCTCGTTCCCTCACCCCTTCCCTTCTTTCTTCCTTCCTCCCCCCTTAAATTCCTCCATTCCTTTCTCGCTTCCTTTCTTTCTGATATTTCTCTCATTTAATTTTCAAAAAGGGGAAGATCCTACATCGCATGTGCCCGCCTCGGTAGCTTGGTTGGTAGCATGTCTGCCTCATATTCAAGAGGTCCCGAGTTCGAGTCTCGGTCAGGGTGAGTTACCTGAATAAGGTCTTTTCTGCGGTTTTCCCTAATCCTGAAAGACCAATGGCGGGTAACTCTAAGCTCTATAGACCCTGGGCTCATTTGAACATCATTTCATCCAATTCATTCATCGTCCGATATGACTTAACGTTCGAGGACGTAAAATTACAAACAAACAAACAAACAAAAATATCGCGGTCTCTATACATAAATGAGACTACAATTTGTGAAACCAGAAATTAAACAGTTCCCTATAAAAATGCATAATGCATAGTTAGCGATATATTTGAAACGGAGGCATTATATGTGTACATTAATAAGCATTACGCTCATCATGTAACCTGTAACCTGTTTTTCAGAAATAAAACAGAGAAAAATGTTTCTTTCGTTCTAGGAAATGGGTGAGAGTGGATTGGTTTGGTTTCGGCACCTCGACCTGACTGGTCTTCTATACCTATGGCCCCAAGTGGTGGATCCCCGAGAGAAAGGATGACCTGAGAGAAGAGAGAGGACGGTAGACCCGAAGGATTCACTAGAGTAAAAAGAGCGGTGTTTCCCTACACTTTACCAGATAGAAACTCCCCGGCAGTCCAGAACATTTCTCACCCCACCTCCCGTAGCCCCGAAACAGTCACGAGGCCGTTTCGGAGATCGGAACCCCTCCCCCTCCCCAAGCAGGCAGGCTGGCAAACCGGCACCCCTCCCACTGGGCCGGCTCGGAGACCGGAGGCCGTCCCGCCGAGGAGAGGGTATTCACTCACATCATATCGAACCGTCATGCACCGTGGACACATCTAACGTGTAAGAGAGCATCCCCCGTAGGGGAGGCGATCCGTCCTCTTCAGTTGCCATGGTGCGGGCGCTGCGGACCCCTAGCATTCGTGGTACCTCTGACGTTACTAGAGGAACCTCGGACCGAACATTCGTGCCCCTCCCTCATTGGGAGCTGTTCGGAATGGGTTGGACTCGAGGGGGCAGTGGTTCCACACAGCCGTGGGAGATCGGGTACGTCTCCGGACGGGGTTGAGTGAAGCCATTAATATTCCCGCGTATTGCCAGCATAGGTAGTAGAAGGTGTGCTAGATCACCAGACGGTCCCACCGAGGTCATGTAGGTAGCCTTCCCGTTTGGTGTTGGCGCTCGTAAGTGGCGTATCCACTTCCATCCCGTCTTGAGTCAACAGGACCAAATGGGGGTCCTTGTTAGTCTCTAGGTCTTGCTTTATGGAGAGCCCCACGTAGGCGCCGGGAGCACTTTTGGGACAGCTCGGTAACTCCCTGGTCGTCAGAGGGCGGGTCAGTCTTCACTCTGTATGGCTTGCCCTGGTAGATACCCTCGAGCTTTTATATATATATATGTAAAGAGCACCAGATGGTAAGTAGTGATCATGGAAATGAAATGAACGGACAGGAAATTTGGAGATGTACTCAGCGTTCGCCTAGCGTCTCGGGAATATCCGAAATAATCCATGGGTCAGGTAGTTCAACTCGAGAGTCGAACCCGGGCCTCTCGAATGCGGGTCACAGACGAAACCGCCTGAGCCATCCTGCTCGGTTCTAGGAAATGAAGGACTTGAGTATCCCTTAATCCTCCTGTATTCCTCTATTCCCATTATACCTACAAGGATATATGTAATAAAGGTGCTTATCCGGTACCGTAGAAAACAACACAGCATTACGCGATACATTTGTTACTGAAAAGTAGGCCTTTTACTCTTAGACATGAATAATCTCTGCAAAGAGTCGAATTATCTCTACCAGAGTCGCCCGCCTCGATACCGTAGATTGTAGCGTGTCTGCCGCACGTTCAAGAGGTCCCGAGCTCGAATCTCGGTCAGGGTGAGTTACCTGGATAAGGTTTTTTCCGGGGTTTTCCCTTATCCTTCAAGACGAATGTCGGGTAACTCTAAGCTCCATGGACCCCACACTATTTGAGTACCTGTTCACCCATTTGATTCACCGTCCGATATGACTTAACGCTGGAGGACGTAAATTACAACAAAAAATATCTACCAGAGTCAATATAGCAGAAAAATAAAGTTAAAATTTACGAGACAAAACATATTATTCTTCAGAAACGCTTACTCTAATATAGGGTGAGAGACACATTATAATCTCTGACTATCGATTGCCTCGTAGATGGCTTAGTCCGATGTTCAATTTTTCTTTAGTTACCTGAAAAACAAGAAACAAACATAAGACATCTACAAAGCCTCCACTATCATCACACACCTAGTTAAAACTTCTATTCTATATCTTCTATAGTTTATAATTCGAGTCGATTTTATCTTAGGTAACGGATAAAATTAAGTATGGGACTAGCGAGGTTTGATGTGTATCATGTTTTCTAATAAACATCAACCTACCTCTCAAGTCGCATAGATAACTATTGCGACTTTGTGGGTTCGTAGAATTCAAAGTCCAATTTGCCGAAATTCTAAATGTTCTTTATTTTGCGTAGAAACACACTTCGTAGCAGCAGAATTAGTCACATATCACAATCTACAACACCAAGGTCGATGACAATAACAAACGTCTGCTTACCTCTCTCCCATTACAACATCTGTGCATGACTCTCGCGACTCACTCTTGTTTTACAACTGTCCGCTGGCGTGTCACACTCTCTTATATATCTCATTTATAAATTCGAGAGATTTCAGGGACAAACAAGAAGCTGACTGTTTCGTACACTCACTAGATAATTCTAGAATAACAAGACATCGAATGACGAAATCCAAAACTTCCAGAAGCGTAACTTAATCTGCGCCGGCAATTCCTTTACCTCCGCTATCTTTATTTGCCGGCTCTTTGTGTACACAAGCCGCGCTATCGTAGATAACGGGTTCGCGACACTATTATACGTGTTTATTGTGATTTACGTGACATAGATGGAAGATAAAACGTTTCTAGGAATAGTTTTTACAAGAATGAAAGGGGAAAATCGTGTGAACCCGGCATATCCAATATTATTTTCTCTATCTTCTTCATATTAATCGAGATAAATATTTGCGGAAATAGTTAATTATACATTTCTTTGAAAGAGCATATGGCACAGTGGAAACAAAATTGATTTATGTTTCAAAAGGGAGTCAGATATGTTTGTCTTTGCACGACACTCCGTGAAACAACTGAATAACGACTTCTCTATGTAGGCTCAAACTTAAGAAAATTCAAACCAAAGTCGTCAGCTCAGAAAGAAGAATAGCACTAAAAGCGTGGTTTAAATAATGTGTTTATATTTCTATGCAGAACGCCTTTATATACACGTTTTTATTAATTACGCAAAATTACAAAAAGTTCATTCCCAATTATTGAGAGTTTCTCAGACCATTACTATTAAACTCGATATATGTTTTGAATGGATAAATCACCTTTTGGAATGGGTAAAGAATTCCAAAACAAGCACTCACTAAAAATCGAGAGGAAGGAGATGGGATATCCATAAAAGCATGAGCCCAGCAAATATGAAGCCGAAACAGGCAAGACATAGTCGATGCAGCCATAAGAATAATAACATGTTTCATTGGCCAGTTAAAGGGGAAAGCTAAAAGCACTTTCTCTCTAGTCTCGTCTCGTCTGTTTTTTTTTTTTTTTTTTTTTTTTTTTTTTTTGAGATAGGTGAAAGTTCATTGAAATCTTGCGTTGCATTTTCGGAAGAAGTCGCATTTGAATATTAAGTTTGGTTTCACTTAGCACTGCTTTTTTATGTTTACACATTCAAAGGCACACTTACACACAGACATGGACTTTGTTTTTAAAAAGGGTTTTGTTCAATTCAGGGAGACAAAAATCAGTATGAAATCGCAGAATAAAATTTTTGGGTGATTGCAAAACCTTCTCTACCTACTACGTGCATCGTAGAGAAAATGAAATCTCAAATGTTCAAAGTGTTCACCAGATCGTGCAATTCTTTCTTTCCTTGTTTCTTTAACTGCCCTCTCATGCCACTAAGTGGTACCAGGGTACTCCTATGCGGGCTGAGGAACGGAATGTCTGGATCAGTGGGAGAAAGAACCCAGAATGGGTGATCAGCCTGATGCCTGCTATGAGAGTGAGAGAAACGGATGACAAAGAGGGCGAGATAATGATAGGGGAAATGATGAAATTCTGGCAGGGGAAATCGTCATGTTGTCCACCACAATTCTTACATGCGGTCAACTAAGATTGAACCCGGGCCGGCTTGGTGAGAGCCAAGCGGTCTAAGGGCCACAATGTGGCCAAAAGCCTTATCAAGATAACTCACCCTGAGCGAGATTCGAGCTCAGGACTTCTTGAACGTGAGACATACAAGCTACCATTTACGCTACCGAGGCGGGAGATGGTGAAATTGCACACTGGAAAATGTAACAATTCCATAAAGAATAAATAAAAACTGTCTTACATATTTTTCTGTAGTATCTATCTTCTGTCTACGTCTTTATGAAGTTTCCCTTTAACAAATAGTAGTTAGACTTAACATAACTTAATAGAGTTTTCGCAGAAGGTCCCAGGCATACGTTTTATTTCCCAGTCAAATATTTATTCAAAGTTAAATATTTTGTAATTTATGGTCATTATCTGTTCAATTTTCTGAGATGCTACTGTCATGTATTACTTTTCTTGTTGAAGTAACTGTTAATTAGTGTCATTCATATTTCATTCCAATGGATTCTTATAATTAATTTGCAAATAGTTTTTGTTTCTATTATGCACTGATTTTTAGAGTCGTGACAAGACTTTATGAATCAAAACTACTAAAAATAAAACATTAACAGTAATTTAAACACTGGCATTTTACTAAAAATCAATAAAACCACATTAAAACAATAGTTTTATAAGTAAAGAGATTTGCTTGAAATGAAAATAAATTTCATAATTAATTACCTTTGCCTTATTGCCTAGAACTGTGCTGGAATTACAGCACCGAATTGTATATGCATCTACCACAACTTGAGTTTTGCCGAGCACACGTAACACTTTTTATGTTTAAAAATTTTGAGTTTAATTTTGAGGTTCTGCTGGTAACGAATTTTGATAACGGATTTTCTAACTACATACTGTAAGTAGTATAAAAAATAGAAATTATATACTATACTCGAGACATTTATTTCCAGTGAAAAAATTGAGCTACAAAACAGCATTG
This sequence comes from Mantis religiosa, assembly GCA_030765055.1. Taxonomy (NCBI): domain Eukaryota; kingdom Metazoa; phylum Arthropoda; class Insecta; order Mantodea; family Mantidae; genus Mantis; species Mantis religiosa. The sequence goes on from JAUKNK010000213.1 coordinate 375,257, forward strand.
AGGTACTAAATATCTACACATGTCTGCACCTGCCCAATCTTTTTGGCCTAAACTGCGCTAATTACATTACATTTTCACTAACAATATTTGAAATTTGCATACAGCCTAGTACCATGGTTGTGTCATGGAAAACAGAACTTTTTAATTCACAGAAAAATTTTAAAATTTTAGTTAAATCCTCCAACCTAAAACAGTTCTTAAGGCTTTCTCGAAATAAAAAAGTACTTCTCAAATGTAGAAATGAAAACAGTCATTTAGGGTATGATGAATGCCCTTTACCAACCCTTAATGGTCTAAGATACCAACCAGTACAAACTTATATTCACATTAAGTTGATATGCGTGTGTAAGAGTGTGTTGTTACAAGTTTTTGTCGTAAAATGTTTTTGATAATTTTAATAATATTCAGTAATTTCTCACAAATATTCAATTTATTTTAATTTTTTCTGTTCTTTAAGCAATTCTAACGCTTAACAGATCGTTGAATGAGATCTGGTTAATTTTATCGAAAACGTTATTATATTTTGCAGAAGTTTTTTGCATACTTAATTACCAGTATAGTTATAGGAAATTTAATATATAGTCCAAGATTTTAGAAACATTTATTTAACCATTCTTCTTATATCTGCAACATCCAATATAAAATAATCACAAAAGGAATGTCTTATGTAGCAACCAAACATAACATTTATTCATAGAAAAAGTGTTGTTTTTAATTAACTCTTGCTGAAAATCGATAAAATAATGGAAGTACAAAACCAATTTAATTTTTGAAATTATAAAATATTCGCTTGATTTTGATGGCTTCTTTTCAGCTACAATTATTTAAAACAGCAACACTTATATTTCTGAACAGGTGAACGTTTTGTTGATTTACATATTCATTTTTTGTAGTTTACGTCCTCCAACGTTAAGTCATATCGGACGATGAATGGAGTGGATGAAATGATGCTCAAATGAGTCCGCGGTCCAGGGAGCTTAGAGTTACCCGACATTCGTCTTACAGGATAACGGAAAACCTCGGAAAAAGCCTTATCCAGGTAACTCACCGTGACCGAGATTCGAAGTGAGGCAGACATGCTACCACCACGCTACCGAGGCGGACTTACATATTCAGTGCATCAAAGCTAAACATCTGTGTATGTTAGGATATGTGTAATTTAAAACTTTATATATTTTGTTTTCTCATTCTTCTTCAGCCTCCCTTAATTTTAAGTTTAGTCATACCCCCATTTTCACTTGATGTAATATATTTACATGGTTATTTCAATATATTTATTTCTCGCTGCCAACTAGATGGTGTCTTGAAATGCAGCAATGTTATTGATGTACCTATTGTATACTAATGTCTATTATTTACATTTTTGGCTTTCTATTGATAGAAATTCTAGTAATAGATATAATTCACCAGAAGGCCTTTCTACTGATATTTATTTTGATTTTTAATCGCGTTTTTTTTTTTAAAGAAAATGCCGTTCTTTGAATCAACTATTCCTATGGATTCTCTCAGATATTCAGGCAGGCCTTCTGTGTGCATTTAGTAAGGTTAGTCATGCTAAGTATTCTAAGGATGTAAGCGAGAGGGAAGAGCTCGTTTGATTAAACCCCTGACAAGTGGACTACCCGCGCATTAATCACCAAACTTGTGCATAATCTGTAACGGCTTACTATAAAGTGTTTACCGTGACTTTATAAAAGAGTATTTTATAAAAAGTTTTTACAACTAGCTTTATTACAAACTACTATAATTTATGGTTAGAAATTTGTAAGCTGGACGATTATAACACATGTGGCCTAATCGGTTTTGAAATATAAATCATCTTTTTTGCATAATATATTAATCTAATGGATGTTATTGCACTTTTGGTTATAAATATTTGCTTTCGGGCACGATTAGCTATTGCAGAACACCTATTAGGAGTCGTTTTTTCTATGCTCAGATCTATCGATAAGAATGATAACAAAATTCTCAAACTAAAACCACTGTGTGGTAAACATAGGAGGAGAGGAAGAAAGAGACAGAAATATCTTAACAGGTCGCTCTTAGGCTGCTGATTGGTGTAGGGAAATTTATGTGTATTTACAGAGGCAAGAACCGTTAATGAAGATTTATGATATAAATTATTCATTTTCTGATATTCTTGTACACAGCTGAATTAAAACACGCATGATAAATTATAAATAGATCTTAATTTTATAGTGGACATCCTTGGCTGATAAAAAGACATATTTCTTTATTTTAAAAAGGTTAGTTACTGATAGTTTGATACAAATTTAATGCAATATATTCATTATATTTTTCTTGCCTATTTTTAACAAAATCATTATGTATCCTTAACATTGTTATTCTTTTATCTACTGCACGTTTTGTGATAAAAAATTTATAGAAGTGACTTTATTATCTATTATCTTGTAGAGAAATGGGAATAAGGGAGTACAGTACACCTAAGTAATAGTCAAATGTGTGAAGACTTTGAAATATGTTGTCTTTATATGACTGAAATAGAGAGAGAGAAACACACAGAGAGAGGGAGAGGGAGAGAGAGACGGATTTAAGAAAATTGGGCATAAGCATTGGAAAAACCAAATCAACAACAAGAAGTACTTTGGAAATGGTTAATCAAGGTAGATCCAATAGCCGAATCGTCAAGAGTGTAAGCAGCTTCATAACATTCATATATTATATATGTATATTTATATAATATATATTATACCGGATGAGTAAAAATTATGGAAAGGTATCTGTAACGCGCTTTTGCAACTCTACGAAGTGACATTTTGTAGAAAAACTATAAGGCATCAACATCCCCTCACATTACTATGATTACAATTAAAGAGTGTGAGTGTTTGTTGTTGTTAAATGGTGACATTTCTTTTTTCTGCACTCCTCCAGTCCACAGGTCTCAGAACGTACGAACAAATACCCTTTCAAATTGCAGTTTAAATTTATTAGGACCTTAATGCATGTGAACTGAGCAAAGGAAAACGTATCATTACTTCAAATTGAGTATGTTTTCAATTAAACAGTACAGTAGGCTAGTTCAGTATGGGGCTTTGGATTAAACAAATAAAGACAAAAGCTAAGCTAAAAAGTACAGCAATGCTTACTTCATTGCAAAATCTTGCTGAAAGTAATTACTCATGGCACAACTTACAGAAAGACAATGAATCGGGATATTGCTAATTATCGGATATGGTGACAGGAGGAGAACCCAAGAAGAGGTTTGTGTCTTGTTTAACGAAATGCATCCGGAACGAAGGATTCCTCATTCTACAGTAAGCTAAATTTTGAAAAAAGAATTCAATGAAACTGGAGGTGTTAAAATTAAGGCAAAGTCTAGAAGGACAAAATGAGTTACAAATGGTGATAAAGGTCTTGATATGTTATTACCAGTGGAAGAAAACCCACATTTATCTACTCGCCAGCACATTATAGAAGGTAGGCGGTGACTTACCTAAATCATGAATTTCCAGGAAGACAGATTGGCAGAAAAGCAAGGTGAAATGAAAAATCCCAAATGCTTTAATAAAGCAATAAAAACTCTACTAATGGAAAAACCATATTACTCGATTACTGAATATATGGATGATAAAATTGAATTATAATAAAATTTTTGTCATTCTGTAATTCCAAGATTCTGACAATATTATTCCAAGGGCATGTCACAATTATAAGAATACTTGTATATATTTGTATTTATACTATTAGTAATTATATTAATATTATATTATTAGAATTATTAGTATTTATATTATTAGTGTTATTGTTATTTTGTGTAATTATTGTTATTTGAAGTTTTCTACTGTTGACGAGTCACCTGTTTAGATAGGGTCTACTCACTATTTGTAAGCGTATGTGACAATAAAGCATCTTATCTTATCTTTTCTTATTGAATGGCCGCCAAGATCTTCTGACCTGACCTACTTAGACTTTTTCTTGTGAGGATATTTGAAGTAGTGAGTTTACAAGGAGAGATCAAGACATCTATAAGAGTCAAATCGAAGAATTGTACTAGAAATACACCTGATCAGGCGAATATTGTTGCTGGAAATATTAAATAAATTCAAACACAGAATTTGGCATTGTTTGGCGGGAAATGGAAGCCATTTTGAGCATCTTTTGAAGCGAATTCATAATGTGTTAAAACACAGCACCACTAATTTTGTTATAACTGTTTTTATTGGTTTAAATTTCATGTCCTGCAGTATCTTAATAAACTTAAATTAGAGTTCAGAAAAGCACCTGTACGTTCCGAGACCTGAGGACAAAAAAAACGTTGCTATTAAAATAAAGTAACGCCCTGGTCAAAATCATAGTAGTATGAAAACACGTGGATATAAAAACATCACATTACAGAGCTATAACAACAAAGTTATAAGTATTGTTCCATAATTTTTACTCACCCCGCATATACATGTTTTGACAGAAATTGTGTACTTTAGTAAGATCTGTAATAATTATATACTACGATTTTGCATATCACTTACGGTGTGTTGGTTATGAAAATGTCATCCAGAAGGAAGTGGACTTCAGAGATCACCTCAAGAAAATTCAAGATATACACGTCATAGTCACTTGTGTGATCACCAAAATTTTCTAAAAGTATTGCATCTAAGTGGACAGATTTTGTTTAAAATCTTCTGTCCATTCGTTGAAGAGACGATTAATTTAAAACGTATCTATAAAGTTCTCTCATAAGTAACGTCGGCTTTTTTATTTTGGTGTTTTGGAAAATTTATTGGATCTCCTTTGTTTGGCAATGCTATTTACAGGATGCCATAGCTAGTCTTGTACATTTTAAGCAGTATCAGTCGTCAGTTGTTAATATACAATCACAAAATTGAGATAGCAAAGTTTGAACTTAAGAGTCGTTCTAAAACACAACTGGAAACATGATTATAAAGCCGCTTCCGCCTCTCTTAGAATATGTCAAGTGGAATAAGAAGGTGTCGTTAGTGAGCGTGTAAATGAAATGTGTAGTGTTTAACGCCCGCTTTTACTACATACGGCACCGCAGGGGGAAACCGGAGATACCGGAGAAAACGCGCCCTAGCACCGTGTTGTCCACAACAAATCTCACTTTACGGTTGCCTGGGATCGAACCCGGGCCGCCATGGTGAGAGCCAAGCGGTCTAACCACTGAGCCACGGCGCGGCCTGTTAGTGAGCGTGTGGCACAACGATGGTTCTAACGTTTCAACAATGGAGCGAAAAACACTATGATTTAACACGTTCTTAAAAACCTAAAGTATGGAATATCGAGGATACACGCCAAGTTCTGCGACAAAATCCGCAAAAAGTACCCGTAGGCTTTCAGAACAAATTATTACATCAAAAGATACCATACATCGCCAAATTAAGACACCTAAAAATAATACAGAAGCTGTAGATCTTTACCTCATGAACTGACACGTAAACAGGCTGAACGTAGAGTGGATATCTGTCGTCAGCTTATCCGTAATCCCTTGGATGATAAAATTTTCAGGAGAATTGTCACTTATCATGAAAGATGGGTATATTACCAAAACTATGATGCCTCGAAACAGTGGCTTGATCCTTGCCAAGCTGCAAAAATCATCGTTTTAAGGACACTGGGAGGTTAGTTTTACCCAGATAAGGCTAATTTTTACGAATATTAAAATTTGAATATATAGAAAATTAAACATTATCAGAAATTGAAATTCGGTGTGATTACTGTATAAGGATGTGTGCATTTAACTTCTGTATAATATTTAAATTACATTTACAAAGGTCCATGCAAAAGGGGCATAAATCACACCGTGTGTCCTGAAAAAAATATTGCACCCTATATTTCAGGTGCACTTTACTTGTAGGAATTTAAGGCTACATGAACCACGTTTTATCCCAAATAACCTAATATGCAGTTTTATAATAACGGCTAAATGAAAATCACATATAGTTTATACTACGTACGTGAAAAATTAATTAGTTTTGAGTAAAAAAAGGAATATTTTCAAGAACTGAATATTTGTTTTCGTCCATTTTATAAATCACAGGAATATAAATGTTAGCCGAATGTGTTCAAGGAACATTTACAAATAACCACTATAAATTTTGTGTGAATATTTTTATAGTTTTTGAGAAACATGCAGCTAAAGTATGAACATTCAAGGTTCTAGGAAATCACAATCAGAGATTAAGCACCATTCTCAGAAAGTAGGCGTATCATTATGCCGTCATCTTTAAATTGACGAATGAAAGGACTTTAATACCAGCTGACAACCTACGTTATATATCATTTTAAAGCTGAAGCATTATATAATTTTTAACATTAAAAACAAAAAATGGATTTTTTGAAACCCATCGACCTCCCAGTGCCCTTAAAAAATCAGTTCAGTCGCAAAGTAATGTGAGTCTTGTGGAATTTTGAAGGTGTGATTTGGGATTTTGTTTGAAACGGGCCGGCGATAGGTGTGGATCTTTATTTTCAACATCTGGAACGAGTTCATTAGTTACCTACCATTAGTTAGCTGAAATAGGTTTCTGTTGCAAAAGAAAAATACAATGCCCCTACTGCAGGAACAACCATTAGAAATTCAGGAATTGGGCGAAATCGTACTGCTACCAAATCCAGCATACAGCCCTGATCTGGTATCATCAGATTTTATTTATCGATCCATGGCCCATTTTCTGCGTGGAAGAAATTTGGCAACATTGAAGCAATGTAACTGGGTGTCAGCGAATTCTTCGCATCAAAAACAGTGATTGGGACCATTGTGGGATAATAGACGTAGTTAAACGTTGGCTTAAGACCACAGAATGTAATGGTCAATACTTTGAAAATCAGTTAATTGATTGTCAGAACACATTTCAAACGATTTCTTCTTCTTCTTCTTCCTTCACGGGTTAGGCTTAAGCCTGTTCCGGTCTCACATTTCCTGAAACCATCTCTTTAGGGGGCGTCCTATTGATCTTCGTCCTCTTGGTTTATAATTGAAGGCTTGTTTTGGTAGTCTTTTTCTTGGCATGTGATTAAGGTGTTCGACCCATTTCTTTCTATATCTTTGGATTTTTTCTAATAACGGTTGTACTTCTAATTCTTTTCTAATAATTTCATTCCTAATATGATCTTCTCTTGCACCTCCTTTGATTGACCGTAAGAATCTCATTTCAGCAGCTTGTACTTTACTCTTCTCCTTTTTTCCTCTTCTCCTTCTCCCTTCGGGAGTCGATCAAACTTCAAGAGTCGCTAAAGGAGTTGCCATTTGGATTGATAAAAATGGAGAAATAAAATACTGGGTTACGAGTTTATCAGTGACAGAATAGTAAATGTAAGACTCAAATCAGAGAGGGGAAAGATATCAATAATAGAAGTTTATGCTCCTGAAGAAGGGAAATCTGAGGAAACTCACCAATTTTACAATAAATTACAGAAAACATTAGATAAATATAACAAATGTGATTATGTGATTCTAGCAGGAGATCTAAATGCGAGAGTAGGAAACTCCCCTAACCCAAATGTGTGCGGACTCTATGGAGAAGAGTTTGTTAATGAGAATGGTAAAATATTGAGACACTTTGCAACGTTTAATTTTTTTCTTAACAACAGCATTTCTTATCACACAGTATCTATAAAATGCACATGCAACATAAAACTCAAATGCCCATTTGAAGGCTGCTGCAGTCAAGTTCAATGGCATCCACCGCCTTGAGGTTTCTGAAGCAACCACGCAGTGCTAATTTTTGTCCGTCTTTGGGAGAGCAATGCAGTCGTCCTGAATGTTGAGGAAAAAAGGTTTGGAAACCCGGAAACGAGATTCCTGATTTATTGAAACTCGTAAAACTGGAGCGCATTTGTAGCTCTCGTGGCTATGTGCTGATAAGGTCCTGACATCGTGACTCGATAGGCATGTTGTATGTTCCCGATTCCGTAACGTTTGCATTTCTGAGAATCCAGTAAAATACGGAAGTTTACCTTGTCGTAGGTATTCGCGTGGGCGCCTGGTCCTTCGTAATGCTCTTAGTCGCGATGTATCTATGAGATGCACGTGAGGCTTTTTGCCACTGGAACCAAAAATGCTTATTGATTTTAGTCAATTTGCTGATTGTTGGGATCGTCTTATATCAACTGGTCTCAAATTATATTACACTTAGTGCTTAAAATATAAATGAGCATCATATGTGTAATGTAACTATAAATTATCATTTTCGAACTAGGAGTTTATTCCACCGATGAGAATAAGACAGACCCAATTTACTTTCCACGTATAGACTCGATCATCACCTCCTTCTGGATTATGCTTCATGCTCGTGCACGCATTATACATTTTTATCTATCAACGTCATTTGTACCTTAAAACTACATATTTTATTGAAATGTTTCTACGTAATCCAAATTATATTTCTACACAGTGTTCCTAAACAGGCAGTTCTGTGTTTCTTTAGTCCAAACACAACTAGGTGTACTTTCTAAGTTTTTCCCCTATGTATAACTTTCTCTACTCATTCAGATGTTAAGATTTCTCATAACGAAACATAATGTAACAATGACGCAAGATTTCGCTTTAAACTCCTTCATGTTCACCAAAATCGTTAGCGTAATGCTAATGTATAATCACCTTATATTCTACACTAATACACCACTTCGACATGACTCTACAAAGTGTCTTTGTAGCTCTTTAGCACGCAAGCCTTGTGCTGCTATAATCTTTCTAATATACACACCTGTCCACGGAGCTGCACGTTGATTCTGAACACAATTCCGACATTCGCAAGTGCACTGTTCCGCTATCTGTTCCACAGCCCGCCAATTCCTGACTACGGAGCCGCACTTACTGCCTATGAGCTATTTCCTGCACCGTTTGGCAACTACCAACTCCTTCCTACGGAACCTGAATGTGCCACACCTGAACTGCTCGGTCGATTCACACAACGCGACTGACCGAATGATTCGTGAACTGAGTCGACTCCTCACTACGGAGCCACACTCATATACTCGAAGATTGAAAAGTACACACAAACTCTAAAACTCTCATTACTGTATTGCGTTCTAGGCCTTGCATCAGTTTTATAATCTTGTCATGCGTCTACGGAAACTTCTGGTGATTGATGTTCTCGAATTGCGCTCTGGAGCGTATTGGAAAGATCTCGTACTGTACCTAAGCAGTAACAGCATAGCCTGTCTCTACCTCATGACGTCAGGTATCGTCTGTGGTTGAAGACGTGCCTTTCCCGTCCCGCCAGCCAATAAACAACAACGTGAGGGGATTCCTTTACTCTCATTCCTCCTAGCGGCAGAACGACGATGGCGGCATAACCTCTCCACGGCAAGCCGCGATCATCGTTGTGACAATACGATTTATATAGGTGCACCACAAAATATAAATACAACTTCAGTGTGCTTCACAAGCCACTGTTTATTACATAATAGCAAAAGTGTGTTAGTTGACTTGGCGCAATATATCCAAACATGTTATCTCTGCTTTCTATTGCGAAAAATTAATACAATGAGTAAGATGAAAATTTCGTAAAACAAAACTAAAAGGTAGTATCTGAAGTGTCCTGAGACATTAAGTCTATAACTTTACTTTTTGGAAAGATACTGAAGAACAACTGAGCCTCGTATCTGACCGATAACCAAATACGTGACTAACGAAGGATTAAGAAACAGCACAACCACTGTTTTTAGTGTGTTATTATAAATTTGTTACATTTGATATTATAATATTAATAAGACACTGCACTCCTAGAATGAACCCCGATTTTTTGGGGGGTTGGGAATACTTCATCACAACAATGAAAATCATGTCTAACTGTTGGATGATTTTCTCCAACTATAAATTAATTGGACGTACTCCTTTTAAACTATACAAACATCGCAACCGACCTCTCCTGGAAAAGGCTTTCAGGTTAGCCTCTGTATCACCCACATCTGTCCACCGCAGGCGTCATGAGTGGAATGCAGCACTGGAGGGTAAGACTTGGTGCTCTGGTCCTTCCCGACTTGTCTACACGGTCTGCCTAAACAGGGGTACCTGTTTCTCAATTAAGTATCTCCTCAAATTGCCTATCAGAGGCTTAAAAGTCTAGTGCATCCCTAACCACGTCTCCCAGAGGGAGAAAATTCTCTTGATGGTGCGAAAATTGGAACCGCTCTCTCCCACTTGACAGGCAGCAGTGCTAAGGATACGACCTTTAACAGTTCCTGTTAAAGGATATCCTTCGATCCAACTTTCGCCAATAAAATAACATTTGGTCCACAAATAGTCTTATATTTAGCTATTTTGAATAGGTACAATGGAAATATGGAAAATATAATAGGCTTAAGCGGTAGTAAAATGTTTTAAGTGTTCTTCGCTATGTGATTGTTTCATATTCCATTCCTTTTGGACTTACGGAACATAAAAGAAGTCGAATAATGATCCAGCCTTTGAAAATGGAATAATGAAAATACCTTAAAAATGGTGACCTTATCAAAATAATTAGAGCTATTTCTAAGGAGAAAAAAATAGTAAACGTCTTCCATTAAACGGTAATTTGGGACTTGGGACTATTTTAGAACCTTTTCATTTCCAATTCTTGGAAGATGCTGAATATAAATGCCAAGTCTGGTATTTAAGCGAATTTTCAATTTGAGTTATGCTTTCCATAGAGATACAGGCGTTTTTATAATTTGGGGTAGGGTATTCAGGGATTTCTAAAACGTTTATTTCCTGTGGAATCTCAAATTTTTAGTGAAATACAATACTTCCCTACCTACAATACGTAACAGAGGAAGTAATAATTCAGTGTCTACTTATCTCTCTTCTGACACAATATACTACTATGCACAGATCAACTGAGGACCGCGAGAATTATGATTGAATGAACGAACGAATGAACGAATGAATTAATTATTATTCATATTCCAAAATTTTATTTTATTTTTTACAATTTACAACTTTAGGCTACATTTATTTGTCTTTACCTTGCTGCTACCTTGGCTTACATGACACCCTGGTCTTCTGCTCTGTCAGGTAGCTCTTAACCTCCATGCCTTCTTGTTCCTTAATTAGCCCCATTCTTCCTCCTCATCTTCCTTTCTTATATTCTTTACATTTCTTGAAAAATTTTCTTTTACCTTCTGTAAGAACTCACCAATACTTCTTACCTTCTTTTCCCCTTTTACTGTAAACATTTTTGTATCTACTATCCTCTTTTCTACTTTCTCCCATTTTTCCTCCCAAACTTTTTTTCTCCATATTGGAACCTCCACATGTTCTGTTACATAGTGTTCTATACTTTCTTTTCCACCACACTAGTCACAAATTCCCTTTTCCCTACCTCTTATCCTTCTTAGGAAAGTTGTTCCTGTTCTCATATAACCTAGCACTTCTATCTCTCTTCCTTATTGCAGTAATCTACGTATGCTTCTCGACCCCAGTTTCTTTTTATTTGTTTGTAAAATTGTAATGATTTCATATTTTCTAGGCTTCCCCATATTTCCTGTACTTCTATATCGTCTGTCGTGTGTGCTCTCTGAGCATACTCAGAATTAAGACATGACACAAAAATGAAGTGCCAATTTGTTGCCAGTTTGTGAACCAAACATTCGAAGAGGGACACGACTTTGTTTCCCTTTGTACATTTTCGTTGTCTTCTACCGAAAAAATTATTCATCTGAAACAGTCTTTTGTTTTTACAAGTATGGCCCACAAAGCTTTGTGTCACTGATTTTGAATTGATGCATATGTATTTATTCACATAAATAATATTATAACATCATATTTCTCAAAGCTCATTCGAGCTGCTATGAGTATTCTTCTAGCCTCTCACTACAAACATAATAGGTTTAAATTAAATTCGGATTTAAAAGACGTTGAACGAAACCAGCTCAAAAATATCTTCAACGTTGCTCCTCATTTTTTCAACGGAGAAGTTAAGGTAGTAGATACAAATAAATAATTAAATAATAAAAGTACTTACAATACATATGTTGTTGAGATATTATAGTAGTAATATTACTCGCATTATTCATCTGCGTGCCATACACGAACATAAGAATAATATAAGAACAGAAATATTGAAGTTACAAAGAAGAACTTATAAGTGAATGAAAATTTCATTCGTAGAAATAAGTAATGCATCAATGCAGGTGGACACCACCTTCATCACAACTTTTAACAAGGTTAGTACCTCTGATTGCAGTAAATATAGTGCGATCCAAATAAACCTGAACCATTTCAATAGGCCATAACTTTTGATGGAATAACAGGACACACGTGCAACTTTTGGAGAATATAACACAAAACTGGGAGATTACATAGCACTGTATACATCTCAGAGAAAATGTTGGAAGTGCCCTCCACCAACATCTATACATATTTGCACTCGTCTCACCATATTCTCTGAAGTTTTACGGAGAGTATGCTCGCCAATGTTACTTATTTTGGTTCAACAGATTCCTTGAGAACATCAGTTGTACGTGGCCTATTCTTGTACACTCTATTTTTTCGATGCCCCCACAAGAAAAAGTCCGGTGAGGATAGGTCAGGGGATCTGTGGGGCCACAAACCTTTTGAGATTGTTGGATTATGAAATACCTGGTTACAAGTTTCATGGTGTCATTAGATGTATGGCACGTTGCTCCATCTTGCTGGATATAACTTTCTCTCAATTCGATATCATCCAGCTGCTCCACAAATTTCTTGTATATACTCATATAAACTTCAGTGTCTACGGTCTTATCAAAGCAAATGGGAGCTACGATTCATGGATGCTGGTGGAGGACACTTACAACATTTTCTCTGAGATGTAAATAGAGTAATGCAATCTCTCAATTGTGTATTATACTCTCCCAAAGTTGCATGTGTGTCCTATTGTTGGTTAAAGATTTATAGCTATCGAAGTGGTTCAGGTTTATATTGATCGCACTATATATCATTCATAGTGAATAAAGCGGGACAAGGTTACACGCGATACGTGGCCCTGCTACATAATGAACGCACCATATAGTTATGAAAATTACGGCATTTACCCATAGTGGTAAAAGAATGCGCTTTTCGGGCAAAGGCCGCACCGTGGCTCAGTGGTTAGACCACTTGATTCTCACCAAGGCGGCCCAGGTTCGATCCCAAGCGACCGCAAAGTGATATTTGTGATGGACAACACGGCGCTGGGGCGGGTTTTCTCCGGGACTTCCTGTTTCCCCCGCCATATCATTCCACTGGTGCTCCATTTTCATCTCATGGATCATCAGTGTCACCGCCTGCGGTGCGGTATGTAGTAAAAGCGTGCGTTAAACACTACACACATTTCCATTTTCAGGCAAAATTTGAATCCGTGTCACAGAGGAAGAAATCTCAGGCTCGAATCTCGGTTAAGGCAAATTGCTCGGATAAGGACTTAACCTGAAAAAATTGAATGTCAGACAATTTTAAGTTCTATGAAAACATGGGTTTTCTCAGCATCACTTCACCAGTGTCATTTATTGATGGTGTTATACTAATCTAAGTGGTTACGACACCTGAATCAATTCAAACTTGGTATTTAAATTCTCAGTATCATCAAAGGATGTAAGATAATTTCAAAGAATATAATTCACCAAAAGTTAGCGCTTACATATAAAACTTAATTAGTTTTTATTTTCTCAAAAAATGTTCCAACTATCCCCATTAAAAAGTCGTATGTTTCAGATACAGGGTTGGATAGATAAAAGCAGCCCCTGATACCACATTGACTTGATATAAATTGCAAATAGAGTAAAATGAATAAATGAACGTAATTATCTTCATAACAAATGTTAAAATGCCCTCCACCTGCATCTAGACACATTTTTGTATGTCTTAAGAGGTTCACAAAACACGAGTTGATAATGCAGATGCAATTCCAGACTATATCCTTCAGGAATAACAACGTCGATTCTGCTCCTACACTTTTCCTTGCAAGTTCACCCATAAATAAAAGTTACACATCAACAAATCTAGTGACCACCATCGCTATAACTCTTTCTCGTAGTTGTCTCTTCAGCATGTGATGAATGCGAGTAAGTAATTTCTCAGATGTTGTGACTGTTGCCCCATCTTGTTGAAAGAAGTAGTAATTAACGATCCTCTTTACTTACTTGGGGATAAATTTCATCCAAAAAGGTCAAGAAGACATCTGTGTTGACTGTCAAACTTGCTGTTCTGGGAGTTTAAAGGTCCCGATATAACAAGCCAAGCTTTATTACTGACATCAACGGGTCCATATGACAATCTGTAACCATGTTTAGTTACTAGTGGCAGAATTTTACAAGTTTATCCCAATCGGACTTCTTTAATTGTTGCACGGATGTCACTAGATACAATTTAAACTTCAAAGACTAACACACATCCCTAAGTTTTGCTACTCGCATGAACGTTTTAATCCAATTTTGTGATAAACTTCTGGACTGCTGCTTTTTCGCTGGTACTCCGTCAAGTGGATATTTGTCTTTGAAAAATTGTCTTGATTTCTAATAGAGCTGTTGTGTATATACGTCTCTACAAATCAACAATTAGCAACACAGCCTTACTTAAATACACACACACACACACACACACACACACACACACACACACACACACAAAAGCAAACTCAACGCTTTATTAATCATTATCAATCATTTGTAAGAAGCAACAACAATGTAGCCAAACCACGACAGAAACAACTGCTAGTTGATATAATTTATTTCCAAACTACGAGGACTGCTCAATAAAGAATGATCACAGTCTTTTTTTCCTTCTTTTTTGACAACGCACCTTTCCTCACTCACATAATTTTGATGGTCCTTCTTAAAATAGTCTCCCCTGAAAGCGACACACTTGTCCCAGCGTTTCTGCCAGCCTTCAGTGGATAATGCCTCCCACGAAGGCGTTTCTTCAAGTTAGGGAATAGAAAAATGTCGCATGGGGCTAAATCCGGACTATAGGGAGAGTGAGGGATGCACTTCACGTTGATTTTTGCAAGATATTCAGCAACAACATTGGCAATATGCAGCCGCGCATTATCGTGGTGCAGCATCCAGCCTGCTTCATTGAAATGTGGCCTTTTGCGCCTGATATGGACTTGCAATGTTTTCAGGATATCCCTGTAGTATTGTCCAGTTACTGATGTGTGTGCAGGTACAACATGAATATCAAAAAAAAAAAAGAGATGATCATAACCTTCCCAGCAGAAGTAACCACTTTTGCTTTTTTTTTTGGGTGCGGGGAGGGGGTAGATGATGAAAGAGATTTCCACACTGAGCTTTGCTATTTGCTCTCAGGATCAAAATGATGTAGCCAAGTTTCACCAGCAATGATTACGTTTGAAAGAAACTCCGGATGTTCCTCTAACATGAACTTTAACTGCATGTTACCTCCATTACAGCGGTAGGCGATACTGAACATGTCTGAACTTGCCTGGTTCTCACAGGCGGTAACCAGGAGTACCAACAATGAATCTCCTACGGCGTGTTTGTTTCACGTTAAGTTAACAGAATATAGTAAGATTAAATTTTAGTGCGAAAAATAATTACCGTAAAAAAATTATGATCATTCTTTATTGAACAGCCCTCGTAAAATTTAAACCCGCCTTCCTCGGTAGCGTGGGGCAAGCGTGTCTATCTCGCGTTCAAGAGGTCCCGAGTTGAAGTCTCGGTCAGGGTGAGTTACCTGGATAAGGTTTTTTCCGGGGTGTTCCCTTATTCTGAAACACGAATATGAGGTAATTCTAAGCTCCATGGACCTCGGAATCATTTCAGCATCATTTCACCCATTTCATTCATCGTCCGATATGACTTAACGTTAAAGCACGTAAATTACATCAAAAAATAATAACACCTGTATTTTGCTAATAGGCTTTATCTTTCTAAATTGTGTATAATTAGTAAACCAAAACACATATACATTTATCTCGCAATATAAGAAATATATAAACAATGCTTTTTAGTAGAATTTCCGATATGTTTTTATTATTAGTTTATTTTTACAATACTTTTATCACACGCACTTTCAAGAGCTAGGTTCCCATTACTTCTGATTCTGACAGTGATATACAGCTTGGAATTCAAAAGTTGGCACACAGTGAATACTTTTAAAAATATATGAGCACCGTTTCAGTCTCCTGTGACCCCTGGTACCTATCTATAACGAAATTTGTATAAAACTGTTTCTTTAAACTTTTTTTTTTTGATTGATAATAAGTTTATACAGAATGATTCAATACTTTTCAAACAAACTTTAGGGCATTAGAGGCCTCACAAACAGGATCATTTTAATTTTCTGCACTATGAATTTACTCAGCGGGATGCCTTAGGCGGTTGCGTCTGTACCCTGCATTCGGGTGGCCCTAGTTCGATTCTCCTGGCTAATTTATGTGACTCGTGGGTTTTTACGGGGGTTTCCCGGATCGCCAGGTGAATGCTGGGGAGGTTAATTACACCCCCGAATTTCCTGTCCCTCCATTTCATCTCCATTATCATTTCTTACCTAGTGTTCTCTTTCAGGGCAGAAGTGTCGGCAGGTGTCTCGGCGGTGCATGGCAGGATGATGTGCTCTGAGTGAACCTCTTCCATCTCCGGAAGGTCAACTGCCAGTCTCCGAACCGACTGCTGGGACCGCTTCGGAACCATAGTGGGGATGTCCGTCGTACTGGGCTGCTTGGAGAGGTTGGAACCTATACCTTACAATGTCGTGGCTACTTGGGGCCGTCCTCTGTCTCCTCTCGCCTCAACCTTCCTCCCGCGGAAGTCCCACTTAGCGGCATATGTACAATACTTCAAGACTGGCCACAGTGTTGAATCCCCTCCGTTGTAATGCTAATTCTAATCCTAATGAACTTACAGTAAATAGAGAAATATTGCAATTCGTCTAAAAGGTCTATAGCGATATTTAAACTAAAATGTATATTTTGAGACTCGATGGTTCCGCATCCCATAAAAGAAAGCATTTACAGAAAAAGGGGTGTGCATATGTGTGTAAATGAGTGAACAGCATTCATTAAAAAAACACTCACTTAGATACTAAAGTTGGTATTTACTTCAGCATCTTCCAAGAATGCAGAACGAAGATCTTGGAACTATTCTCCCAGCCCAGTCTACTTTTTATATTGAAAACCTTCCAAAATTATGATTTTCTCAAAAAACGGCCCAATCGATGTTTTCGCATAACATACAATTATGATATTTTAATGGGAAGCTTAATGTAAATCTTAAATAGTCTGGAAACGGCCTCTGAAATCGTCTTCAGTGTGAATGAATTTTGCATAACTGGTAAACGCTAAGAGGCATACAAACTGTTATCATGAAAACTGTATTATCAAACGTACACATTTCATTGCAGTTAACCATCACCATGTTAGTTTCAAATTTCAAATAGCTACCTATACTTCTGTAAAATGTGAAGTTCTTTTTCTAAAATCTCTTGATTATGTAAAAGAAATGAAATAAAAAAATTCACATAGTGACCAGCACTTAACAGGTTTTAATATCGCTTAAAGTCTACTACATTGCCGTAAAACCATAACACTTACCAGGAGATAAACAATGACAACTTTTTACAAATGTAGTAACATGATATAAATAACAGAATAAATATGTGAAATAAAAATGTATACATGTAGTAGAGAAGGTCATGTGAATGAGACTCATACAACCGGCGTTAGCTGATTTGTTATTTAAGAGCTTGAGACGGTCAGCTGGTCAAAAGCGTATCCGCCAAGTCACAGGGTGCGTTTTGAGGTCCTCCCTCAAAATGGCGGCTTCTGCTTCTGCTGCTTTCTCCGACGTTATTCGATGCTTTTGGTGATGTTGGGTACCTCGGCTGCATCAGGAACTCACGAAAATGCAAGAGCAAGGACTTATATGTGCCGGACTGGCTACAGGTGTCGGAGATCCAGGGTCAAATGGACAGGTCAGAAAGTTCGAATAACACACGGAAGAAACAGTTATATATACCTTTTAATTATGTTACTACACGCACATGATCGCCAGATACAGTGAGATGTCAGTCGGCTAATGTCCTCGGCTTCCTGGATTTTACAGGAGCGAATAATACCTTCATCCGACATTCCAAATGATATCCCTCGCAGCCGGGTTTCACTTGCTCGTGTTTCTCACACACGGAATTTACGGGTCATCTTAAGCGCGATAATCTAAACGCGAGCAGCGCAGATTTTCCTTGTTACTGTATGTGGGCAAAATGGGGGTTGATCCAGAGGTCCAGAGATAGTCCTAGTCGGGCGGGGCTTCTCCCCGTCCGGGTGTCTTATGCCGCAGTACCTAGCACCTTTGCGGCTTTACCCGCGAAATGAGTCTAGTGTGATGGTATGTCCTGCTAGGGGTAGGTTGTGAATTTTAGGAAATTTGGGTTGGGATGCCCTTGAATAATCTCAGAAGGCAGCTGCTTTATGGCATTCCCCTGTTTCGGGAGAGACAATTTGATGTTTTTGCTCCGTTTTGATTACGGTTTGCATATCGCTTGAGCCATCAGGCATAATATGGGTCATAGAGACATCTGGGGTTTCTCCTTGGTTAACCAAGGGGCTCCAAGACATCTCTTGGTACTTTGTACGATGGCAAGCGTCTTTGTTCCCTCTGGTCATTGCCCAGGGTGTTTACCAAAGGGTTGTTGTGGGTTTGAATTTTGTCGTACATTGATCGTGCCTTCCTGCAGATGACATCGACAATGTACGGGATCTTGGAATGCTCATGAAGGATATGGGCAGGAAGTCTCCAATCTGTCTCGTATATGATTCGAAGTGCCCTGTTCTGCAGCGTCTGGAGCCTGACGAAGGTGGTATTAGCCACTGGGGATTGCTGGAGGTTTTCCCAGAAATTTATACATAACTCACCCGCCCCGTGGCGTCAGCTCATCTGAAACTCCATTGGCCATGTTTTCGCGCTATATATAGCGTGTTTGGCGTTCTGCCTTCTAATAGGCTACCAAATATCTGCTGAGGCCTATTTGTTTCCCTGTTTATCAGAATTTTTCCAAAACAGACGCTTTGCTGGGCCTTGAGTTCTAGCTTATACAAAAGCCTGCTCCCCTTGGGGTCGGCGGGCAATGGTTAATACATAAAAATCTCCCTATAAGCGAGCCAAGCAAGCCGAGCACATTTTACATGTGTACACATATACGAAAATAATATATGCAATTAAACCATATATAATACTTATTATATATAAATAACATAAAGGCAATACCTAATTAATTATATCATAATCATTTTCGGGCTGGACGGAAGCTTCCGCCTCAAGCTACAAGACTGATCAAACAAGATTAACTTCTTTAAACACAATTAGGACTTGGAAAATCAAAGGGGCTACTTGTCAAATACAAGAAACAGATTTATTCGAATCGGAAATGTTATTTTCATCACTGAATGCATAATGTGTAACATCACCTGCTCAAACAAAATTACTATAAAAACATATAAACCAAACAAACGTTATGACACCATTAAATATAAAATTTGTGAGAGGGGTAACTTGTCATAGTTATGTGTTGTAACAAAGCAGTTTAAAGTAATGTGAAATTTTAAAATATAACACAAATGTTGTCATTTCTGTGCAAGATATTTGGCTTACAAAGATTTGCTCTGAAAACAGGCCTACTCAATTACATACAATGTTGACGACAAAACGCTTGGTGGTTTCTAGGTGGTAATTATTCTATCTTAGCAATTAAATTTTTATTCATCTTTCTTTGATCCTATTTATGTCATCGGGACTTGAATTCTATCTTCCTGGTGTGTTGAATAGTCTTGTTAAGTTTCATGATGTTCGTTAATGATAATACATATAAATTAATATATAATTCGGAATTAGAGATTTAGAGATCTTAAGGCTTCTTATAGCTGTATGAACAGCGCACTTTGAAGGAAAGACTTCACAGATCTTCAAGGTACCCATTTCTGACCCCAATGAACTTACAGTATCGGTATACTGATTGTCTAACTTCTGCACTATGAAAGGTGAAATACTGTGTGCATCCCCACGATCATTTCCCTCATGGTGGTTAACTGGGGTGGACATACATGCGACTCTTCATAAGGCTCAAAAGAAGTCAAACGACGTTAAGTCGGACGATAGCGCTAGCAATGCAACAGGTCCTCCTCTGCCTATGTAGTTATGAAATGTGGCGGAATCCCATCATGCTGGAACTACATATCCTTTCTTGTGGTAACAAACACATTCTCAATGAGAAGTGGCACTAACTGAAGGATCCTAAGGTAGAGCAGTGTGGTGGCAACTCAGATAGTAAGACAGAAGCAGCTGTTGTAAGCAAAATATATGCTCAAAGAGGTATGTAATTCATGGAAAGGAGCGTCGTAGGAAAAGGGATGCCTCTTCAATCATGTGGCTTTTAAACAATCATCAGCTACCATCTTTTGTATGACAGAGTCTGATTATGCACTCACATGTCTTTCTCTATTAACTTTATATAAAGTACTCCTAAAACGCTTGTTCTTCTATCTACTTCAGATAAACGTTTGTAGAAATGGCTTCATTACATATTTACTTGTAGGTATAATGCGAATAGTGCAATACAGTACACTTAAGTGGTAATAAAATTAATTAGGGGTGGTTCCCTGAGTGATTAATTTCAAGTTTTTTCCTTTTGCATGTCAAACAGAGACAGGAAAAGGAAACAATGACTTCGCATTTGAGTAAATGTGTGTAGTGTTTAACGCCCGCTTTTACTACATACGGCACCACAGGCGGTGACACGATGATACATGAGATGAAGATGGAGCAGTGGTGGAATGAGATGGCGGGGTAAACCGGAGGTCCCGGAGAAAACCCACCCCAGCGCCGTGTTTTCCACCACAAATCTCACTTTGCGGTCGCGTGGGATCGAACTCGGGCCGCCTTGGTGAGAGTCAAGCGGTCTAACCACTGATCCACAGCGCGGCTACCCATTTGAGGAAGGTATAGGGCACGCGTAATCTTACTGTATTAATAAACTAATTCATATTTATAATTATATATTGAAATAGTTAAATTTCATTTGATTTTAACAAGCACTTGTTCAAATTTGCATGTTGGGTATATTTAGAACAGCTGCATTTTTAAGAGGCGTCCAATAATCGCCGCCTCTCTCTCTCTCTCTCTCTCTCTCTCTCTCTCTCTCTCTCTCTCCCTCTCCATATTTTGACACTGAGACCAATAAGAAGGAAACAATGAAAATGATTTACTAAAAATAACACATCGAACATAAATTGTGTTCTCCAATAAGACCAAATTTTGTGTAGTAAGATCTTGTCTTTGTCCTAAAGCTTCCAATTTATGCTGAAGTGATTCAAAATGATAGAAAGTTAATAGGCTATTTCCTGAAAACTCCAGATATGTATTTTATTTCTTACCAAAATATATCAAAATTGTGGCAATTTAAATATAATCGTGCAGTCAGTTTTTAAAAATGAGCAGTTTTAAAAAATATTTATTTAAAGGGATGTTTGAAGTGTCAGGAGCTCAATAAGTTTGGTACCTGACTTCTCGTTTTTCGAGTTCTGCTGTTCATAGACAGCCATATCCGTGCACCTATGCACACTCAGAATGTTCTGTGGACTCAGGGAGTGTCAAACATGTATTTCCGGCTGATCTCTGCATTGAGTCTTTGTGTGAAATACAGTTCCTCCCGTACTCATCGCTATGCCCAAGCTAATTTTTGCAGCCCACATTCCGGAGACTACCAGTTCGATTTCTGTGGCCATAGTTCCTGATTCATTGGATTTTTCGAGAGTTTCCCCGAGTGACTAGGCTAATTCTGAGAAGGTCCATTAAAACCACCCAATTTCAGCTTCCTCCATTTCACCTCGGTTTTCATTTAAATTCACCTTTCATCCATCTATCTTGTTCGCAATGTTGCCAGGTGTCTGGAAGCTGCATATCAGTAAATATGGTGTTCTCTATGCACGTCTGCCCTGCTATGCCTTCAACATATGAGACTACGGGTGTACTAGGCGCCACAATGGAGCTTCAATTCTGAAATATTAGGGAATCTGCCCTCCGCTATGTCGGTATTCAATTCATGCCAGAGGATCTACTCCCATTAGTCCTGGACCCGTAGGACCAAGGACCCGGGCCTCCTTCTAACAGAGAGTTACCGAGCTGTCCCATTAGAGCGCCCGGCGCCTCCGAGGCTCTTTCCTGGGGCAAGACCTAGAGACTAACAGCCCCCCCCCCTCATCTGGTCCTGTGGACTCAAGACGGGATGGAAGTGGATACGCCCCTTACGCGCGCCAACACCAAAATGGGAAGGCTACCGATATGACCTCGGTGGGGCCGCCTGGTGATCTAGCACACCTTCTACTAGCTATGCTGGCTAGTACGCGGGAATATTGATGGCCTCCCACAACCCCGTCCGGAGACGTACCCGATCTCCCACGGGTATCGGGAACCATTGCCCCCTCGAGTCCAACCCAATCCGAACAACTCCCTATCCGAGGCTCGAATGTTCGGCCTGAGGTGCCGAAGGTGCTATGTCGGGATTACAGAATAGGCCGTCCTCTTTCTCTTCGCACCCCAACCGGCCGCTTTTATGGGTCACTGATACTAAAGTGCACATCGTCAGGGTGCCGCAGTCTCTGTACGTAATATTTACGTTAACTTATTGTAGCTATGTAGCAAATTTCTTTGTGAGGTCTATCATTTCACAAAACATGTCGCTGAGTTATGAGAGTAAAAATATAAGCTTTGAGTGTACGTTAAGGAACCTACATAAAAATAAACGACAATGGCTACATAAGGCCATAAGATTGTAACAAATCAGATTTTTAATTACCTTTTATGTTAAAATGTACTTCGCTTTTTGGATATACACGCTGAAGATTACCCATTTTGAAATGGATGCTGAAAATATACGCAATAATGCAACAGTTCTAAACTAACAATATGACATACTCCCGGTGCGCTTTTTTATGGATTGCTTTGATAATGTAAAGTGTTGAACGACGTAAAATTACTGATGCCTGTACCGATCTACAAGACATAACATTAAAATAAGCACAAAAGAACTAAAATAAAAGTGTAATTCCAACAAAACATCCGGACCACAATTTATTAATAAGCATATGCTCAAAGTGGTACGGTTAGAGCAAGAGTAACAGACCGAATTCTGTACCGCACCCAAAAAACGAGGAATGCACCGGAACAAAGCCTGGAGAATTTGCTGGAATTTCAATACCCTCACGTATTCATATTCCTCTCTGTTCACGTATTCAGCAGGTACACTGGTGATGCATCATCGCGCTGAAACTAGATCAGTTCACAAGCATCATGATGTGCAAACGTTAGAAAATATAATAGGAAGGCCCACCTCTGAGATTATTTGTGGCACAACCTTTATGTTCAACCATGTTCATCATTTTTTTATGCTAAAGAGTAGCAAGGCTAAATCTCAGTGCCAGTAAAGTTATTTGGACTTGACAGTTCTTCTTTTTTTCTTATTACATACATGAGATAATGTTAAGCCCTCTTGATTATATCCATTTATGCCTTCGATACTAACTATAAAACATATAGTGACTACAAACTGTCCACCTGCATTTTAAAGTATTCCAGCAGACTAATTAACTGGTGAGAAATCTTATGCATTTAACTCATATAACTTTCTGTGCATGTGCTTCAACGAAATATTGCTACACATGGCTACCTTCTTTCTACCTGCTTCTTGTTAATCAACCAAAATATTTGTAGAAATTGTTCCATTACATATGTTATAGGTACACTGCAAATATGAGAATACACTTGACTGAAGATATAGTACAATATCTTAAGAGCTAATAGCTGTGTGACGACTTTGAAATTCAACTCTCTTTGCATGCCTAGAAGAAAAATACGAGATAAATGATCTAAAAATAACGGGATATTTTAATTTCGCGGGTTTTCACATCCAATTTACAAAACGTTTTTTATTTTGTTAGTGCACACGTTCCTGCCTATGTTTAAATGTTCATCTATTTTGAATATTTGTTTTATTACTGATGGCAGAGATTGTTATATGTGTTTTCAAATACCAAGCGAACTTTTAATTAATTTTCTATAAATGTTGCTATTAAAGTTAAATAAAGTGAAGCATTCCATTTGAAATGTTAGTTGTGGCTATTGGCGAAACTATTATGAGTAACACGAGGCTTTGTGAAAGGTAGAAACGTTTCAAAGAAGGCCGAGAAGACGTTGAAGACGACGACCGCTCTAAACGCCCTCGCACATCAAATACTGCCAACAATGTATTTCATCCCACTAATACTCATGCTCACACCTCAATGCTTGTTCGTGATATTTTGTCAAAAACAAAACCCTTATACTACCTCAGCCACCGTATTCGCCGGCCATGGCTTCTTGCGATCTTTTTACTCCCGAAACTGGATAGAGCAGTGAAATCATGTCGTTTTGCCATCATTGATGATATAAAACAGTAATTTTGAAAGAGCGGAACACCCTAAACAAACGTCAGTTCCAGAAGTGCTTCCAAGAGTTCGCAAAAGGGCATTATATCTGAGGGAATTGGTTTGTAGGGCACAAAATGAAATGAAATGTGTAGTGTTTAACGCCCGCTTTTACTACATACGGCACCGCAGGCGGTGACACTGATGATACATGAGAGGAAGATGGAGCACCGGTGGAATGGGATGGCGGGGGAAACCGGAGGTCCCGGGGAAAAACCCGCCCCAACGCCGTGTTGTCCATCACAAATCTCACTTTGCGGTCGCCTGGGATCGAACCCGGGCCGCCTTGGTGAGAGCCAAGCGGTCTAACCACTGAGCCACGGCGTGGCCTGTAGGGCACAAAGTTGGTGTTCC
The DNA here is from genome assembly GCA_030765055.1 of Mantis religiosa. Taxonomy (NCBI): domain Eukaryota; kingdom Metazoa; phylum Arthropoda; class Insecta; order Mantodea; family Mantidae; genus Mantis; species Mantis religiosa. Next base: position 400,003 of record JAUKNK010000213.1, read on the forward strand.
TAAATTAATAAATGTTCCTTCACAAAAACGAATATTTCCGTTTTTTATCACACTTCATATATTTTATAATTAAAACAGCAGCAGGATTAAGTCTGAAATGGTTAACTTCACGTAAAATGTATCTGAATAAAATCTGTGCTTGAATCGAGATCTGATTTACTTGTACACTTCGTCTAACGTTTAAGCTTTATCAGATATGATGAGACCATCCGGAATGATGAAGACTCCGGAGGCTATTGCACGAAAATTTGAACAACATATTTTGTTTGTGTTGAAAATATCTTAACAATTGTTACTTAAACTTAATTCGTACACCCATTTCTGAGAAAGTAAACTTTTGGAAAAACATTGTGCGTAAAATATAGTTTAAATTGGGGTATTTACATGGGATATTTACGTGAAAATCCTCGGCACATCCTTGGCTAAATTTAAATACCAAGTTTGGCTGAAGAACTTTTCCTTTCTTTTTTATTTACGATGCTCACACACGCGCACACACAGGTACATTTTCTTCTCAAACGGATTTGTTTGGATTCAGAGCGACTCAAAACTATAATTTCACTGAAATATCGATATAGAACCTTTAGACGGAGTGAGAGACTTCGCTTACATACTATAAATTATAGAGAAAGTAAATATTTATTATATGTACATACAAAGAACAAACTACATTACTGGTTTTCGGCCCCTGAAGCTGTTTACATATTTAATCGATTTTTTCACTTTTCAGTATATGGTGTTTATAAAATTATTTTCCATAGATTTATTACAAAAACGTATCCAACAAAACTCTTGAAATTATGATGAAAGTAAGTTTAATACGACGAAGATAAATATTTTCAACATTAAGTTTTGACAAATATGTATTGAAATTTGTCATCTCTTCTATATTTTTAACCGCAATAATCTGGTAGCATTGTCACTATTGTATAAAATTACTTTCTCACATTGAAGAGTTGAAAAAATTGTGTAGTATTAAAAAAGGGAATACAAAACTATACCATGAACATTTGAAAACCCACCAGATTATCTAAATTAATAATATCGTGCATATGGGTAGTACGGTTACCCTTTAAATCAGAATTACGAGGGTTGTTCAATAATGATCATAATTTTTCACGGTGATAATTTTTTCGCACCAAAATTCAAACTTATTATATTCTGTTAGCTTAATGTTACACAAACATGCCGTAGTAGTTTCATTGTTGGTACTCATGGTTCCCGCCTGTGAGAACCAGGCAAGTTCAGACATGTTCAGCATGGCCTACCGTTGCAATGGAGGTAACATACAGTTAAAGTTTCTGTTAGATGAAAATCCGGAGTTTCTTTCAAACGTAATTACTGCTGATGAAACTTGGCTACATCATTTTGATCCTGAGAGCAAACAGCAAAGTTCAGTGCGGAAATCTCCAACACCAACCCCCCCAAAAAACAAAAGTGGTTGCTTCTGCTGGGAAAGTTATGGTCATCTCCTTCTTTGATATTCATGGAATTGTTTATCAGCATGTTGTACCTGCACATACATCAGTAACTGGACAATACTACAGGGATGTCCTGAAAATATTGCAAGCCTATATCAGGTGCAACAGACCACATTTTCATGAAGCAGGCTGGATGCTGCACCACAATAATGCGCAGCCGCATATTGCCATTGTTATTGCTGAATATCTTGCAAACATCAACGTGAAGGACAAACCTCACCCTCCCTATAGTCCGCATTTAGCCCCATGGGAGCTTTTCTATTCCCTAACTTGAAGAAACGCCTTTGTTGGTAAGCATTATCCATCATCAGTAGCAGTGGTGAAGGCTGCGGAGGCAATTTTGAAGGATCTCTCAGAAAATGGTTTCCAGCATGTCTTTGAAGACTGGCAGAAACGATGGGACAGATGCATCGCATTCAGGGGAGATTATTTTGAGTACGACCATCAAAATTATGAGGATAAGTAAAGGTACGTTGTCAAAAAAAAGTGATCATTCTTCATTGAACAGCCCTCGTAGACTTTAGTGGCCACGGTGGAACATTTTATAAACATTTTTTTCTGTATATTATACAGTTTTTCAATAACTCTTAGAAAATGGCATATATTTGGTAATAGCACTTGTTCTCTTGACTGTTCTCTGAATATTTGTGTGGTGTTTGTATCCATATGGGAGGGATGCTGGCCATTACAGTGCTAATAATGCGGGCGCCGCGGACCGCTTGTACTTGTGTTAATCCTACATTATCAGAAGTACGCCTAGCGGAACATCCGAACCTGTCCCGCAAGGGAGATTTTGGATTGGGTTGGTCTCGACAGGTCAGTGGGTCCCAAAACACATGGAATATTGGGTACGGAGGGATTGTGAGATAGCTCAGAGGGCACCAGCCTAGTTCACTGACCGCTATGTTATTCTCCCTCATTGAAGATGACGCGAACATGTAGGGTATTTGCTGCCGATGTCGTGTAAGACTAGGGACCGGGTTGCTTAAACTCCTGGTATTTCCCTATGGAAACACCCACGAAGACGTTACTATGGTTTGGAATGGGCTTAGACTTAATATAAATGAAAATCAAACAGTCTGATAATCAACATCTTCTGAAGTTACAACAGCATTCCTAAGAGAATATTCCTACTTCGCATTACCCTTTACAGAATTGACAATCTCGATAGTGGTTCCAACGACTTTTAACATAATTTTATCACACATTGAAATGATACCTTGATTTTTTATGAAGCTGACCTTATTCTCAATCATTCTTATATACATTTATATTACTAATAAACCATAAGATTAGACAATTGCCGCGGAAAAGAGGCAGCACTTGTTAAAACACCCAATTACTATATCTTTCTGTAGCATTAACCATTCTCGAGATACATTTAACTACTGACCTCAAGTTTTCAACAGGTTTAATTATTTGAAGTGTTAAGACAGCATTCATATGTGTCATCGTCCTCCGTGGCTAGGGATAAGCTTCTGGTCTCCACTTCACGGTTTCAAATCTTACATAGGGCATTGGATTCTTTTTTTTTGGGGGGGGGGGGAGGGGGGGAGCCATAAAACTGTCTAGCATGCCTTCCTTCTGAAGGGAACTGGGGACGGTGTTGATGTGTCGTAGATTTACGCCACGTGAAGGCCTCAATCCTGACAAAAAGGCCTCTGAGCAAAATTATGTGCTCTTTACCGCTTACATATACAGTCTGATTTTTAAAAGAAGATATGGGAAGGTCATTTGTTTCTCCACGTGGGTAGTGCAATGTTGCCTTCTACATTGTGGTCTGTGCCTCTTCTTGGCCCTCTTTGCAACGTTTCTACTACTCGTAAACTCCTGTCTTAGTCATAATAGATTTATTACAAGCCATAGTCCACATTTCAAATGCGGTGTTGTACTTGATTCTATATTTAAAGCAAAATGTAATGAAAAGTAACTAAGAATTCACCTAGCACTCGGAAATACGTATTATCAGTAATAAACCACACATTCAAAACAGCTGAAAATTTAAAGTTACCTTATGAATATATGAACCAATAGGATAATAGTATATTGCAATACTAAAGTGGTAAACACTGTTTACGGAACTTTTTACTAATTCCGAGATTCCGTTATGTGCTTACATGTTTATTGCATACTATTTTTGCACTATGTGTATTTATATCAATCTGAATTTTAGTAATTAAGATATTAACTGAAGTATTAATAAATATAATTTAAGATAAATGGTAGAGTTTAGAACATTCATCGCCTATATGTGTTGCTATGGAGAATAATAAATGTTGTTGGTCATGTCAACGTGTTATATTTGTTAGAGGTGTAAAAAAATTGACTGGGGGTTTAATTCTGATTATGGAGAACATTTTAGACCATGTGTACACTGATGATGAAATAGAAGAGGCGTGGAAAGCTGGATGTAATCAATCAATACCAAAAAACTCTAAACAGAGATACAAATTGATATATTATTCATTTGTAAATGGTTAAAAGAAGTGAATATTAATGAAAAGAACATACTGGCGAAGTAAAATGAAGTTTGCTACCAAGATTGTGTACAGTGGGAACGGTAGTGAAGGAATTTCAGCAGATACGGCAGGATCGTCCTCTTCTGGAGAGATATATCGAACAACAAGTTTAGATATAAGGAGCGGGTGTGGAGTTGGTGCAACTGCATACAGCTTTATACAAATTGTAATATCACAATCAATATTGTGGCCGAGGCATTGTTGAATCGCCGCGACAAGCCAGTACCGGGCCCGTGAGAAAAAGAGCTACGCACGCACGGGAAAGAGACAGAGCGGCCAGCGCGTGGTGGCGGCGGCAAACGCTTGTCGAGAGAGAGAGAGAGAGAGAGAGAGAGAGAGAGAGAGAGAGAGAGAGAGAGAGAGAGAGAGAGAGAGAGAGAGAGAGAGAGAGAGAGAGAGAGAGAGAGAGCAACAGAGGGAGAAAAAGACCGAGATAGTTCCATTGTGTTCTCGCAGCACTACGAAAGGCCTTGAAGCGTCGACAAGTGTATGGAACAATGAGTGGAGGTATAAATGAGCCGCGGCTAGCCAGCGGGCTAGCAAGACCAGAGCCAAAGGTAAGGGTCCCCGGCCCTAAACCTCGAGCCGCCATGGCTCGCACAGGCGCCTCCTCACGGAGTGTCCGGTCCTCTACTAGCAGCCGGATGGTAACCGCGCAAACTTAGACTGAGGGACCAGGACCCAGTGCACCTTCCACCTCCCAGAGTGCTGAATCTGCACCCGCGCATAACACGCGCACTGGGCAGAAGCGTCTAGCTTCTGCACCCAACTCTCCTCCCTCCATGGACCTCCCTCCATGCCTTACACCTCTGCCTGAGTCTGACGACTCAGATGCAGATGATTTTGTCATGGTCGAGGGACGCAGGCGGAAGCGAGCGTCAGCCGTCCTGCAGCAGCCACCACCACCACCACAGGGCCAACACCAACCCCCACCCAAAGGGGGGCCAAAAATGCCACCTATTGTGGCAGACACGTTCAAAAACCACGTATCCATTATGCGCCTTCTAGCCTCTCGCCTGAAGCACCGCTTCGAGGCCAAGAGGAAGCCTAGAAAGGTCCAAATATGCACCAACTCCCTGGAAGAATTGGAGACGGCGAAAACCGTACTGAGGGAGCAAAACATCGACTTTTATAGTTATTCCGCCCAGCGCCCACATGTTGAGCGCAGAATCATAAGGGGGCTAGACTCCGACTGCACCCCTGACGAGGTCAGGGCAACACTAAAGGAGGAGCATAACATCGAGGCCCACTCGGTCGCGCAACTGCGCAAGACCGTCCGGTGGGACAGTGGGCCGGTTAAAGTGCCTATGCCGCTTTTATTTGTCCTTGTGGACAAAGTGCGTGACGCTGAGATTCAGCCGATCGATACTATTCGCAGGCTGATTTTTACCGTCGTGAAAGTCGAGCGCTTTCACGGCAAAGAAGGACCGGTGCAGTGCCATCGATGTATGGGCTTCCACCACTCCAGCGCAATGTGCGAGCGCAAGCTTGCGTGCTTGAGGTGTGCGGAGCCACATATGTTGAGGGACTGCCCCAAGCCTCCTGAAGAACGTCAGTGTGCGAACTGTAAAGAACCGCACGTCAGCGTCTACAAGGGCTGCCAAACGCGGCAACGCATCATTGAGAGCCGCCGCCAGGGGCATCCTGATCCGGCCACTGTTCGCCCGGGGGTGTCTTTCGCGGCCGCCCTCAAGAAGGCCGAGACCACGCTGCAGCAAGCTGTCCAAGCTGCAGCCCCTATAGCACCACCTCCGACCGAGGAAAGCAAACCTGCACCCTCACAAAGCAGGGGGAAAAAGAGCGGGAAGTCAAGATAAAAAAGAGCGGGAAAGCCGCTATTCCATCTCCTGCGCCGAGAGTCAACGACCAGGGCCAGCCTGAAGCTCCGGCCTCAGCTGCTCCTGCACCGCAGCCTGCGCCAACGGTGGAACCTGCACCAGCAGCACCCTCGGTGGCACCAGCCAGCACCACACCTCAGTCCGCTGCCTCTGGGGGCACGATATCCCAGGCAGACCTGGATGAGTTCCAGGCCCTCTCCCTGTGGTTCGGTGACCTAATTCAGAGGACCCTCCCGGCCCTACGCAACTGTAAGCTGCAGGTCAAGAACCCTGCATTAACTCCGATGTAGAAGCACGCCATTGTGCTCAGAACGCTGGAGGAGCTGTTCCTGGGGTCCGCTAAGTAATGACCTCCAGACTCGTCCGGAGGCCATTACGTGCCGCGTTCTGGAACGCGAACGGCATCCGGGGTCATCACCCTAGCGTTCTTGAGTTTGTACAGTCCTTCGGTATTGACATTCTGATGGTCTGCGAAACCCATCTGGATGCCACAAGCAACTTCTCGCTGCCTAGCTTTGTCACCCATCGGTCCGATCGAATCGGCCGACGAGGTGGCGGCACCGCCATCTTCATCAGGAACCATATCACGCACTCACCTTTCCCACTACCCCCACTCCAGCACTTGGAAGCCTGTGCCATTCGGCTTGCCATTGCCGGGCTAGACACGCTGCTGGTAGTGGCCTACGATTCTCCTGATGCTCGCTTCTACGAGGCGGACTTCAACCTCCTGTTCAACCTTCACCCAGTGGTATGCATCGCCGGCGATCTCAAAGCGAAACATGCCCACTGGCATAGCCGCACAGCTAACAGCAAAGGGCGTGGGCTCTACCGCCTCATGAGCGGAAACCCAAGCCTTGTCGCGCACGGCCCAAGAGGTCCTACGTTCCAACCAGCCCACGGCAGGCCGGGTGTGCTCGACATCATGCTCACCAAAAACTTTCCATATCATCTAGACCCCTCGGCAGTCAACGAACTGGACTCCGACCACGACCCGGTCCTGGTGGACGCTAGCGTTGACATGCCAGCTCTGTTAAACCCAGACTGCACATATGAGGTCGACTGGGATGCAGCCGTCCTAAACCTGAGCCAGTCAGTAGACCCGCGTCCACGTATCGATTCCATCGATGCGCTTGAGGCGGTAGCCTCTGACTTCTCCAATCACATCATAAATGTGGTACGTTCCCACACACACCGCATTCGCTCACACCACCACAACCCCACGACCATTCCAAACGAACTCCGGCAGCTGCTTAAAGCCGAAGCAACTGTCCGGAAGCTATGGCAGCGCTTCTGCCACCCTAGGCTACAGGCAGTCTACAAGAGGTTCAAATCCCTGGCCAGACGGCTGCTTCGTGCTCACCGCTCTGCAGCCTGGGAGGCAACAATGAAGCGGGTAGACCTCGCGGAGAGGCACCCGTGGCGGATTATCCGTTCCTTACGGAAGGATAAAAGTCAATACCAACACCCTCTTCATGGCACTGGAGGGCGACTCGCCTTTGAGCCCCAAGAGTAAGCCACAAGTTTCGCGGACTATCTAGAGTCTCAATTCGAGCCACGGGAAGACCCGCAAGACGACGAGTTCACCGAACTCGTGGAGGAGGCGGTGGAATACCTCTACGAGGACCCCCTCCCCCACGCGATGTGATCCACATTCCCATTGCCACCCCCAAACAGGTGGCAGCCCAAATCCGTAGCCTCAAACCTAACAAATCACCGGGGCATGATGGTGTCACGGCACTCATGCTCCGAAACCTTCCCAAAAGAGCTGTGATCCACTTGACGCGGATTTACAATGCGTGCCTCTACCTCCGCCACTTCCCAACTTGTTGGAAAGAGGCGAGGGTGGTATGCATTCTGAAGCCCGGCAAGGATCCACTCTTCCCGTCAAGCTACCGGTCCATAAGCCTCTCAATCGTCTCAAAGGTTTTTGAGCGATTGTTCCTGCCCGCCTGACTCCCTTCTTCGAGGAAAGGCACCTCCTACCGGATCACCAGTTCGGTTTCCGTCGGGGCCACTCCATGACTCTGCAGCTACTGCGATTGGTAGAAAAGGCTGCCCTGGGCTTCCAGGACAACCTCAAAACCGTCGCGGTGCTGCTGGACGTGGACAAGGCCTTCGCCACAACGTGGCACCAGCGACTAATAAATAAATAAATAAATAAATAAATAAAAAAATAGATAAATAAATAAATAAATAAATAAATAAATAAATAAATAAATAAATAAATAAATAAATAAATAAATAAATAAATAAATAAATAAATAAATAAATAAATAAATAAATAAATAAATAAATAAATAAATAAATAAATAAATAAATAAATAAATAAATACAAATAAATACATAAATACATAAATACATAAATACATAAATACATAAATACATAAATACATAAATAAATAAATAAATAAATAAATAAATAAATAAATAAATAAATAAATAAATAAATAAATAAATAATAAATAAATAAATAAATAAATAAATAAATAAATAAATAAATAAATAAATAAATAAATAAATAAATAAATAAATAAATAAATAAATAAATAAATAAATAAATAAATAAATAAATAAATAAATAAATAAATAAATAAATAAATAAATAAATAAATAAATAAATAAATGGATGGATGCATGAATGAATGAATGAATGAATAAATAAATAAAGAGAACAGAAAGAAATAGATCAGTAATTAAACAGATCAATAGATATATAAATAGATAAATAAATAACGGATAAATAAACAAATAAGTAAATGAAAATAAATTAACTAGTAAATGAATAGATAAATAATTAAGTTAATAAATCAAAGTTGGAATGAATGAATGAATGAATGTTTGAATGAATGCATGAATGAATGAATGAATGAATGAATGAATGAATGAATGAAAGAATGAATGAATATATCAGAATTCACAGTTATGATCTCGATTCAAGTACGAATGGCGAAGTGTTGCCTTCTGGAATTAGTTTGGAGTAATATTCCTCATTTTTCCAGATATTTTTGCCTGATTAATGTTTAATTTTCCATCGCTACTACTTAAAATCATCACGATAGTTT
>JAUKNK010000214.1:0-51427 GCA_030765055.1 Mantis religiosa
TAACTGTAGGAGTCAGCCTAATGGTTATTTCACCTCAAAACGAACAGGAGACTCCTTTGTTCCTTAATAATATTGTTTAAATTATATCCCTTATCCTTATTTTCAACCCTTATAAAACCAACACTATACTGAATGGTAAATTTTTCACAAATTTCAGCATTTGTGCAATCGGACTTACGGAAAATTACATCCAAAACTGCCTTTATTCATATTCTCAATTCCTTATGTACAAGTGCCCCAATTGAAAGATAAGGTAATTCCAAACATAAGATCAGATCCACGTTTTAACTCCTTACTAATAGAACGCATCCTCCGAAATGTGGGTTAAGGGGAGGCATCTGTGCAAAATGCAAAAATCAGAGTTAACATCTACTGCTTGAAATTTTGTCATTTGTTGGGGTAATTGGAATTTATTTAAGCTTCCAAATTTCATCCTTCTAACTTAAATAGTTTTTTTTTCTTTCAAAATATTTAGTGTTTTTACAGTGTGATTTTTGTATGTTCTATAAAAAGGCCCAGATCATACAGTTCTTCTTTTAGAAACTTTAATTTCAGATTCAGGTTTCTATGCATATAAGTTATAAAAGTTGCTATACTCTTAAAGTGTGTGTCAAGTAGTTTTGGAGAAAAAAAATTATGTGTGAATATATTACATTTTCCTCTGTTTTTCAATTTTGAGAGTTAAAATTAAATAATAAATAAATTACTTAATTTACAACAACAAAAATATCAACTTTTCTTAAACAATTATTCAGACATATGTATGCAAAGTTTCATACAAATTCATTGAAAATGGAAGAATTTGGAGCACTTTGAAGGTACAAAAATGTTGAAAAATTGAAAGCGGAGAAAAATGAATTTAAAGAAATAGAAAGTAAACAATTTTGTTTACTTTTAAATCACCATGCATCACATGCAGGCCCTACAGCTACCTTATTACCTTCTTTCTCTTTAATTTGGTTACTTTTAGACACACACACACACACACACACACACACACACACACACACACACACACACACACACACACACATACACACAATGATCGAAACTTTCCATTATAATTTTTTGTTGTAATTTACGTCCCGCAACGTTGTCATATCGGACGATGAATGGAATGGGTGAAATGATACTCAAATATGCTCAGGGTCTAAAAAGCTTAGAGTTACCTGACATTCGTCTTTCAGGATAAGGGGAAATCCCGAAAAAAACTTATCCAGGTAACTAACTCTGACCGAGATTCAAGCTCGGGACCTGTTGAACGTGAGGTAGATACGCTACCACCATGCTACCGAGGCGGGCTAAATTTGTATTCTGGTTCCTTTAGCTAATGTTCAAAATAACTGTATATGATCATTTCTCATGTATAATGGTTCTGGAGGACAACATTTAAGAGATATAATAGATTTTTCTTGAATTGTAGCTCTGGGGGTAGGAATTGTGTTTATAGCAACCTATGTTTGAAATGCATCAATAATTTTAGCATTACATTTTATTGATGCTGATATTCCCTTCTTGAGCACACTGTTTTAATAAGAATTAAGCAATAAAATGCTGATAATAGCTATTACTGGTTGAAGCTAAAAGTTAAATTCTGTTTCATTTGCCGAAACAGTATCACGCAGGATTAAAAATAGTGAGCTGTAATCATTTGTTATTGCGTAATCTGTTTGTTTGTTTACCTTTTGTTTCCTCTGCTACATCCGAAAAAAATCTGATTTTATTAGAAATACACGTCCTGATTTCTCCCAGTGTGAGAACCTTGATACAGCCGAGATTGTTAAAGCATAAACTCGTGAGCGATAGTGTTCTCCAGACTGAGTTTTTTTTCGGCTATCCAGTCTTTATAAGATTTAGAGGGGTGGCTTAGGATTATAACGCTTGGAAATAGCATTTGGGAGACAGAAGTTCATTCCTGTGGCCGATCAGAAATTAAGTTCTTAGTTACCATGGATACCATGGTCCTAGTTACCATACTTACCATCGCTCTTCCCCGGGTTTCAACCTCAGGAACCAGAGCGTCACACGTTACCTCTAGACCAGGGAAAACTTCAGGTAAACGACTAAACCGACCAAAGTTCCTTCCTATCCCTCCGTATCATTTTGGTTAGATTTCCATTCCGTCTCTTTAGAGCTTTCCAGACGGGAGAGATTTCCAAATTCTGCGCTCTCCTGGGTATGTGTATGCCCGCAGGGAGGAGGGGAGCCGCTTCCACGAGCCACCACCGGGATTCAAATCTGTAGTTGTTATGTATCCTGCCCCCTGCTTAATCCGGCCACCCTTACCATCTTCTTATCTCACCCCTCCTTACCGAGGGACCTCCCATCCAGGGACAAAGGTATCATATTTCATTTGTGGAGGTGCTAAGTGCCCCCCTTTAAATCTTATCATAGAGTCAGTCACATCTAACATTCCAAATAAATGTCATGTGAAGAATGGTTTTAAAACACAACAAAATCGACCTGAAAGCACCACATAATTAATCGCCAGCCAATTGTGTCGCCAGTTAAGCGTGGTTTTTAATACTTGTACATTTTAATAAAGGCAATTGACCGTTATTTTGCTATAGAATATTTCTAGAACACTCTGTTTCCATGTAACTAATTCACCAATGAGATATTTAAAATCCCTTGCTGCACTACTCGTAATAGCTTTAAAAATCGCTTAGCTTTCATCGGTTTTTATACGCTGGGAAGCTCTCAACCCTGCACGATGTAGCCCAGGAAGTTCACTACCAAGGCGGCTTGGATTCGATCCCAGAAGACCACTAAGTGGGGTTGGTTTTCTCCAGCATCTCCGGTTTCCGCCACCATCTTTTCCCACAGGTGCTCCATCTTCGTTCCATGTATCATAAGTGCCACACCGTAAGTGATTCCGCATGTAGTAAAAGCGGGCGTTAGTCACTACACATTCATTCTAATAAGTTCGCCAGCCAACCTGTTGGAGTGTTCTAAGACTAGCACAAACTTGCGTTTTTAATAATACAGATGTATTATGTTGATTTAGGACGCATAACATTTAACCCACATCTGTGCTTACCGTAAAATGTGCATTAAATAAGTATCACAAACTGAAGTACTTACAAAGGAACTGAAAGAACTTAAGATTAATATTCAGCAAGCTATGTAGGTATAAGATCATGAAAATATTTCAAATGCATATAATTGTAAAACAATTAAAGAAAGTTAATATAATGTATGAACTATCGGTGAATTATAGGATACTATTAAAACTGACTACAATTTGAAAACCTATGCACTAAAAGATCAGTTACCTTTCTTTGTCCAAATGCAAAATATAGCTGCTTAAAAACTTAACCGTTCACAATACCTTTTAAAATAAGAAGTAACATCCATGAGAATTGTAAGTATTTCTACAAACGCAGTGTAATAAAAACATAAGAGATGATACTTTTGTTTACCCTTCTTAAACTCCACTATGCCAGTCCCAAGTCCTGGGCCTCATCTCGTGATAAGGAAGGAGGAGGGAAGGAGTAAAACCTCGTAAGAAAACCTGTGCCACCTGGTTCCGGATGGTAGTACCCTGAAAGGGCCACTGCGTAGGGTTACTAGGTGAAATCCGGTCAATGGTTTCGAAGGTGAAAGAGAAAGTTCAGATTCCCAATGGCGGACAGAGCAGAAGAACCACAATCTTCTCGGCAGAAGTAAGGGGGAAAAATCACATAGAATGAATAAATACTGGGAACTAAGAAAAGAACAACACATAGGAAAATGATTGATTCAACGTACCCCAAAGAGGGTGAAACGAAAAGAAGAAACCTTTCTTACAAAATATTATTTCTTATGTACCTTATGTTAATATACAAAAACATTTACAGAAATTATTTAGTTTGGAGCGGCTCCACTCCTTGTGGGTTGGATTTATATCACACGATGCGGTGACATATCTGAAGTAGGATTCGCCCCGTCGCAAAAGCTTCGCGCTCCCTCGGTGTGACGACGCGTGTAGAAGCCAAACGTTACCTTGATGTAGAATCGATGAACCTTTCGTCTAAAAGTCGTGAAGATGATGTTCTCGAAGATTTCTATAAATCCTCTCCGGCAGCTGCGGCGAGCGATGAGATGTGAAACTTCTCAGGCTTGGTATCGATACAAAAGGGATTTCACTTTTGGGCAACTATGGAATAAAATACTTAATACCGTTTCACTTTACTTGGAATTATATTTCTCAGCATCATTTTCTTCTTTCCATGCGACTTTTTCCACTGATGTATATAGCCCTTTACTATATATACATTTTCTACTTTTTATTTATATATGATGCAACGGTTTTTGTTTATGTTTTGGCTTAAATTATTTATCGTAGCTTCGCGCATTCGATGTATATTTTAAACGTTTACTAAACGTTCATTAATGATGAACTCCAATAACTTCCCGTAGTTTCAAGAAGTCTTTTATCGAAAACGCGTCTATCGTCTTCGAGAGTTCAAGCAAGAAGAAAACATTTAAGAATAAAATCATTGGCTTTTGTTTTGTTTTGGTTGCTAAGTTACCGTAATACTTAATTCTGATTGGTCCTACGTCACAATTTGGGATTTCAATAAACCTAAGCATTTGTTGCATCATCAATATGGCCTGCTTGGTTATTAACTTACGTTGAATTACAGATGGTCATGTTTACTTAATATGTCCATATATGCAATATCAGCTTCAAGTTTATGTATATTTGCAGGTACAAGGGAAATAACGAAATAGAAATAAGTGCCAATTAAATACTGCAAGGACGGATGGCTAGGTAATGGATTTGAAATACTGTTCCCTTTCGTTGAATCTTCTGTGCAGTACATTTTTTCTATTCCTTAAGGTCTACAAGTTATAAAGAGTGATTGAGAATAAAGAGGACTTCAAAGGACGTTTTCAGAAAAGCTAATATAAAAATTTTATTCGCCATTAGCTTTAAAACTATGTTGAAGAATAGAACGTTGCCTTTGGGAACTATCAGCAATCTGTCATTATATGTACCATGAAAGTATGTCTACAGAATACGTAGACATAGTGTACGTAGTAGTGGATTAGTTACCAACTGCCATTTCATCCATTTGCTAACGTCTAATATCCGTTGTCGTATATGTGGTTCCCATTCACTTGGGTGGGGCGTATTCATTATCTGCGCAAGCAATATTACATTTTATAATCCGCTGTTTACCCTATCTCTGTGGTCAACATGCTCATGCGTTCAGGTCTTTTGTTGTGGCCCATAATTTGCGAGCTTTTATTTCGCCCTTCATCATTTCAATCCTTAATGACTAACGACCATGTAGTTAAATTACACACAAGCATTGCTTCTGCAAATTTATCAGGAACAGCGCCAGTATTAATCTTTTCATTGAAAAGAACACCAAACTGAGAATTGGGTTTCTATATTTAAAAAAGCAGCGCTAAACTTGCAGAAAAGGATCAAGTTATCAAAATCCACTTCGTTTCAAATCTGTAAAAAGTTGTCTTATTTTTATTGCATATATAATGCAATATAATCAATTTTCTTAATCTAATTTTGGATTAATAACCCTTTTTATTTTTTCTCAAAACCAAGAATGATACATTAAAGGCATTTTCGAATGTTGAGATTTATTACAAACTAATATATGACTCTATAAGATGTAGCTTTCCGGAAAATAGACACAGTAAGAGCGACTAGTGACTTCGGGGGTGATATAGAAAGTAAAGACCATTTGCGCATTTCATCTGCGCAGATCACTATTTGGCATGTATGCAAAGTTGAACGACTTCCTGGAGATCTTAATATAGTGTTGTGTGAACGTCGGTAGAAACGAAGTTGTGATTGTACATCCTGTGTTTGTTAAAAAAAAAAAAAAAACAGTGTAACGTAAGGTCCCACCGACTGCAAGATGTGAATTTTTACATTTCAGAAGCTGAAACATCAATTAAAGGAAGTGTATGGGGATGCTGTGAAACTCAAGGATGGACGTCACTCATATTTTAAATCAAGTAAACAAAAAATGTCGTCGAGCACATCGCAGAGCCCTACACTAGCTACAAATTTCTCTTGTTGTTCTTTGCTTAATGAAACTGTGTGCTGACGACTTGATGAACTGGTGGCAGCCGTCTATGACTCGGGGATTCTAAACCTCGTGGACAGGTATATAAAATGCTTAAAACGGAGTTCTTATATGGCGAAAAGCAGTAAATTTCAAGTTTATAACATGTGTTTTAATACGTGTATTTTATTTTTAATAGAGACAAAAGGTGTCTACTTTTAGCATATTTCCAAGCTAACTGTGGTTCAATGTCACTCAATAATTTACTATTAATTATTTACGCAACAATCCGTTGTGGCATTACTCGTACTTTCTCAAATTCAAAATAAATAAAACCACAGTAAATGGATAGTCAACATTTATAGCCTATATAAGCCTAGTGTGGAGAAGTGATTAATTTCCATAAATTAATTAAAATAATAAGAATTAAGTGTTGAAGCCTGGGACTCAAGTACTTACGATAGTAAGTCACCACAAACGTTGTATCTCGGATACGAGAGACCCTTGTGGTCTACCGGGGAAATATACGAGTCAAATGGAGAATTTAATGACATGACGACAAGTTGGCCAAGGTATCTCAATGGGTTATAGCGACTGGACGGAAACCAGTAGATTCGTGGTTCAAATCCCGGCCGTGGCATTGAATTTTTCATGTTGACTCTATCTATCAAGAACCTTAACCTATATATGGCTTGTGTAAAGAAATGATTAATTTGCATCAATTAACTAAAACGAAAATAAATGTATCGATTAGCTACAATTAAGCATTTAGAGGGAAACTAAATTACAAGTACAAAAATAAAACGCTCATCTTAATTAAAAGCATCGTTTAACTTCAGCTAATAACAGAGTTGAGTATAAGAAATACCTCTGCTTTAGATACAGGCTTTTACTGTGACATGTTATTTGCATCATAAAAGCACATAATTTAGAATAAAGTGTTCATTTATTATAGGTATATAATTTTTATATCGTAACTTTATTGTATCTCTTGAACTTTTCTATTAAAAGACACATTTTGAATCTTTGTTTCAAATATGAAGAGTCCGTTTAGTCCCAGAATCTACTATAAGAGAACACAATTTAAGGCTTTAACATGGGAGTATATTTGTATGATTAAAATTTTTAGGAACATTTTCTTATCATTTTTAAAAATAACTAATTTTATGTAAGAAATGTAAAAAGGTTGAAATGCATTTCAATACTACACTATTATATTATTACGTCTTAAGTTTGTTAACCCTGGAATATATAGCTACAAGGCATAATGAAGTGAAGAGAAACAAGGTGAAAGCTGGAAGTTAATATATATATATATATATATTTTAAGAAAAACTCTTATAACGTTTCAGGAAACGATATATCTTAAATTTATGAGTAGTTTATGACGTTGAAAATGAAAAGAATGAAAAAAAGCATGTTATAGTTCTTCTTGTATTTATTCTCAAACATATGTTCATCGCTTAATCTTGTCTCTATTTCTAATCATCTATTTCTTTCTTCTCTCAACTATACTCACCCTCTGACTCTTCTCCCTTTTACTTTCTGGAGGCTTCAAACCGGTGTCATATCAGAGTTGCCTCACGTGGAAGTTCAATAAGCAGCTTTCCGCACTACAAGATCCGTGCCCTATGCTTCCTTGGCGTGAATATTTTCCAAGTCTATGAGCTGCTACACTGTGGCAAAATTAAATCCGCAAAAAACTGCGGACTTAGCTTCTATCGCGGTGTCGGCAACTTTTATTCCTTTTTCTGCCCGGATGTCTGACTGGGAGGCAGCGAAACGAGAAAAAGATAACGCGCCTGGTGGGTAAGCAACCAGCACGACCAAGGGAGCGAGCGGGCCTGTCTTTGAGATAGGCGCTGGAGCGGGGTTTTTTATACTGCGCACCATCTCACTCTTAACAAAATAAAGATGCACGGGGCCTGTGCACATAAAATGTTTCTACAAAATGTGCTCTGGATACAGAGCCACAAGATGGCCATATTTGGCAGACGGTTCCATTTCATCCTCCTTTATATCCGCAGCGCTACTCCGCGTAGTTGTGACGCAAATGATTAACGCAGTGCTGCCAACTCTTACTATAAATCCTATCTTCATTAAAACGTTTGGTTACTACGTATTTTCAAATTCTAAAATTCAAGAAATTTTTCTAAAATATGCGAGAAAACTTCTGTGGGAGGAGGGGAAGATAAGCTAAATAAAAAAAAAAATCTTTATATACATTTACATATATTTCTCTACTAAAAGTTTACTTTTATAAATTTTCTGACGTCGGTTCCATTAAATAATTATGTTTATTTGCACTTTATTTAATTTGTCACAGAAATTCATTTCTATGTTTATTTCGTTATAGTTAATGGGGCTACTCGAGGGCAAAGATCGCCCTGCTTTTCTTAACGGGGGCCACACTGAATATACGTAGGCCAAACCACAGTACTACACATCCAAGATTAAGAGAAATAACAATACACTCATAGCCACGAAATGCGTGGATCATATTATTCTTAAACACTATTTTATTCAACTATAATTTACACTTACACAGTAATAACTACTGAAGCTTAATTGGTTTTGCACTTTTGCCAGGTTTAGGGACTCGTCTAAACTAGATATTGTTGCTACATCATTTTAGAATCTCTTTGGGTTGGTATGTTGCACACATAGTCGTGTTTATTGCTTCCCTAACTTCCCTTTGCATCTGCATATTGAGGACTTTTGCTTTCATAATACTTAGATATATTAAAATGTTTAGTATAGCCACTGATTCTATACATATGATGTACAAGCTTCATTTCCAGTTGAAATCATAACATAATCCCCACTCAATTTTATTCACACACACGACATTCACTGTCAAGTTTTATTTCTTTTCTTGCTATAAATTAGCTAGATATACATAAAACTGTGCAATAATAAATGATTTTAAATCAACTCAGAGTGCTTACAGAGTGCTTTATCTACGCAAATACAAATTATCTAAAATATGGAAGTCGTGTTTGCTTCATCTATTACAATTTCTGTTTGTTATGTTGTCAGCAAAAGTCACTTCTGTACACCTAAAGATTGCATGAAGTAAGTGTAAGAATTCTTGACACAATATTATTTCTTTATTTTAAAAATAGTTTATTTAATCAAACTTTCATGAATAATCTAATATAGCTGCAACGTTTCCTTTAAATACAGCTAAGAACGCCAAGGAAACGATTCGGCTCCCAGGACATGTTTGGCATACCCTGTTGTAGTCTCAGCGATAGTCAAGTTTTTATATGCTTCCTCTGAAAGTCATTACCTGTTGATAACAGCAGAAAGAAAATTTAAACTTAAAACATTTGATACCTAAAACCTTATAAGCATTGGAAAATTCGCCTAATAGAAAAGAAGTATAGGAAATGATGAATGAGGCTACAAAATATTTATTCGACACGATACTGTGTTAGCTTGGCGAATTTTTGTCCATCTCAAATAATTATAGACATTTCTAGAAACTTTCAATACATTAGGAAATATTACTCCCAGGTTATAATGCATAACTGTATCTTCAACATTAATCCTGCGAGGAAAACATAAAGGGGAAATCCGAAAGGAGAACGTGCATTAGCAAAGACGACCCCAACATGATACAGCTAGCCCTGCCTAAGTCATCTAAAACTTGAGGATGTCCGGAATAGATGACTCAGTACCAGAATATATGGCAGCTCCAGCGGTACCATTAAGAACCGCGAGAAATATTTCCAGAGCCGAAATTACACCGCCTAGTAATAACACACGAAATTTCGTCGCCTGTAACACAACCCTAAAATAGATGCAAAATATGGGGTTGGGTAGAAGATTGTGGGAGACAATTCGTGGCAGAAAGGGAACAACCCTACCATTCGCCTATCTACCTAGGAAAACATGAAAAGCTGACCTGAATCGAAACGGGCACATCCAGAGTAAAAGCCGCCACATATCTAAGCGCCATATCACTCGGTTTCAATACAATTAGCCTTTAAAACATGGCCTTCAGTTTAATTGCCACGATTATTCTCAGAAAAAAAACTGACATTGGAACACTTCACTTTTAAGATGTTAGGTCATCCTGGAACTTTTATAGGCGATTAATGTGAGCAAAGGAGAGGAATTCCTTTCTTTCTAAGGCTTCAACTAAAAGCTATCTCTCAAACATATAGACACCCAGATAAACCCACACAAAAGAGCAGAAGTAAATTGTCTTCTTTATGTGTGCACTATATTCATCCTTCTTTTATTAGGCGGCCTCTTAAGTAAAGTCAGTTTATTCTAAATTCAGAAAAATATTTAAAGTCAGACATCATATTTTTAGTTTTATATGAGTAAGTAATTTTTTTAGAGTACTCACTCAGGTTCTATTGTTGAACATTTCCGAAACGTTTTCGACTTTATAGTCAGTCATCTTCAGCTGCCAAACGTTTCGGAAGTTTTCAACAACAGAACCTGAGCGAGTACTCTAAAAGGATTATCTACTCATATAAAACTAAAAAAAAGGTCAGTGTCTTTGACTTTTGGTGATTTGGAAAATTTATAGGATTTGGAAATATAGAGTCAGAGTGAAAATTCAATGCCATATCCATGGTTCAAATCCCCGCTATGACACTGAATTTTTCAGTGTGACTCTGTATTTCCATACCTTAGCCTACATTCGGCCAGTGTGAAGGAACAGTTAATTTCCTTTATTGGATTTGCTTGGTTTGACAATGCTATTTACAGGATGGCATAGCTTAATGCGTACACTGCGAGCATATATCAGTCTTCAGTAGTTAATAAACAATCACAAAATGGAGATAACAAAGTTTGAACTTAAGAGTTCTTCTAAAGCACTGCTGGAAACAATATTAAAAAGCCGCAACGGCAGCTTGAAGAATATGTGAAGTGGAAGGAAAAAGTGTCGTTAGAAAGTGCTGCACAACGATGGTTCCAACATTTCAACAATGGAGACGAAAATACTAAAGATTTATCATGTTCTGGAATATTGAGGATACACGACAGATTTTGCAAGAAAATCTGAAAAAAAATTACCTAGGGCTTTCAGAAGCACTTGGCGCATCAAAGATACCGTACATCGCCACATTAAGACACTTGAAAAATCATACAGAAGCTGTAGATCTGTACCTCATGAGCTGAGACCTCAACAGCTGAACGTCTAGTGGATATCTGTCGTCAGCTTATCCATAATTCCATTGATTAAAGATTTGTCAGGAGATGCCTCGAAACAGTGGCTTGATGGCGGCCAACCTGCCAATTCCAATATTATCGCTAAAGAATTTAGTTCAGTCTCAAAGTAATGTTATATGTCTGGTGAAAATTTAAAGGTCTGATTCACATGGAGTTTGTTCCAAACGGGCCAGCGATTATTCTCAACAACTGGGACGAGTTCATGAAATGTTGAGACTGAGATACGCAGCATTTGTTAACCGAGATAGATTTTTATTGCAATAGGTCAATTCAACGCTCCATACTGCACCAACGACCATGGAAAAATTCAGGAACAGATAGGAATCGAACTTCTACCACACTCAGCATACAGTCCTGGTATTGCACCATCATATTATCATCTTTCTTGATCTATAGCTCATTTTCTACGTGGAAGAATTTGAAACAGCTTAAGTGGGAGTCACAGAATTCTTCGCATCAAAAACCAGACTTGTTCCATCCTGGAGTAAATCTCGCTTAACGATGGCACTTAGTATAGAATCTAATTGTCTATACTTTGAAAATTAGTTAATTGTTTGTCAGAACACATTCAAAATAATTGCTTTTCTTGAAAAAGGACATTACTTATGAGACAATATATCAGGAGCAATACTGGTCCCAGGTCACGGGTTCAAACCTGACCGAGACAGACAGTTTGTAAGTGTGCTTAAAATCTGGTACACCAGCGGGGCTGATACGATACTGGCAGTTGAAAACAAAACAAAATATTTATTTTCATCCATCTTTTACTTGTATTTTGTTAGGTGCGCTCTATGTCTCTCTTAAATGTGTATTATGCACTTTGTCAAATTTAGTTTCTTTGACATTTTTACGCAACACATTATTTTAATGCCTTTATTTTTGTCATAATTTTTTTTCTCTACCTTAGATAGTTTGATACGATGAAGCAATCTACCTAAAAATTGGTCATGAGATTCCAGCGGAAATGCATGTTTTGAGGCCCCCTGAATATTTAACTATTTTTAGAAAATATATGTGTGTTACTGCGAACAACATAGCACAAAAACAAAATTCAGTATATTATAAAGATTCTACAGGAGTATCTCAAAAAAATCTCACTCCAAGCTAAACTTTAAATGAAAAGGTTTTCAAATGTTTTGATGTCATCAAAACTGTTTCTAGCGATTTTTATTAGCATGTTCTATGCTCAGAATATTAAATGACGAATAAGATACATCCTAATTTTTGGGAATAGCTTGTAAGGTCCACTACATGGAACTTTATATAACGTTGTATAACTGGTAAACGTTAAGGGTTGGACAAGAAACACTCCAAATGTATGGCTTTTAGTGCCATTAGCTCTCTTCAAAAAATCAGTAAGTACTCGTTTCAATTGTTCAATATTTTGTACTTTTTTTTAAGACCTGTGGCTATTATCCTGTTTTTTTTGCGATGTCATGGAAGGATTACGGAATTTTGAAGCCAGAGCGAGCTGCCTTGAATACCTGACTCGATTCCGCTTTATCTCTCAACAGCTAAATGTGCAATGAAACTGGATTTGCAAGGCTATAACACAGAAAAAGGTGAAGAAGCTTGCATAAGACTACTTGTAGAGGCTTCCTATAGGGTCTTTAAAACATATGGTAAACCATACCACGGGCTCTCTCCACTACGTGAGAAAATCGAGAGTACGCCGGGAAGACTGCGCCGTCAGAGGCGCTATGAAAGCTATTACTCTTCAGAGCATTGTGGCGTATTGACCTTCAAGTGACCAGCGCTACGATCATTCCTTATCGGGTCTTATCTGTTCGATCAGAAGAGTGAAATATTAGTAACGTGACGTACAGTACGTTACGAAACACAAAGCGATTGGAAGCTGCGTGTGTCTATATCATTGTTGTCCAGAAGACATGAATATATCTTAGCAGAATATACATACACTGGACTCGCCGTGTATGTGCGATAAGCTGAGGTAAACATCTGTGTTGCGAATTTTTTTCCGATACGCCTTCTCGCTCTGCCATGTAGTACAAATATTAATCTTCTGCTCTCAAAGAGGCACCATATATCGTAAAAATATTTTGGCTCACTCACGTAATCTCAGGAAGATATCATACAAGAAACCATCGCATCCGCTGCTGATGAGATGCTGAATGTAACACAAGGATTTTTTTCTGAAGTTTCTGCCAGTTACTTATTTTTCGTATACTGTTCCACATAATTTCGATTCTCTTTATGCTACATATTTCAGTATATTTGGTTTGATAAATAGTCACGCGGTAATGTTAGTTGACTCATGGAGCCCAGCAAAATGTTTACAATAAGGTACCTTTATTGTAGATGCTAACAATAGTCATTGCTTTTTGTTGTCATTTTTCATCCTGCTGGTTTATAGCCACATGAACAATGTATTGTATTATTATCCCCAGCACCAACAATAGAAATGTTGAGGATATTTCCACTCTGTCCTGCTTGTAGCACCTCCAACAAATTAGAGGTGCGCCATGCAGGATATGTGTCAACCATGTAACTGCAGCAAACATGTAATAAAGCAAACACATAATAGAGAACAATGTACATAGAACATCTGCGGTACTCCGAATGAAATATCTTCTGGCTTTTCAACTAACACTTTGGCAGATCGAGCAGCACAGATTCTGCTGTAGCCTGGAAAGTGCCGTGTAAATTTGGAACATCTGCGACGTCATAAATCGAGGCAACTGTTGCTGCAACAATGTAGCCGGATAAATATAAACAAGGGACAAAATGCTGTTCATTATTCTCGTAACACACACGCAGTTAACACGTTCATGGGACGATTGCTCCGCTGTTGCCAGTTGTACGCAGTCATTTCAAGGGTCATTTCACACACTTCCAGCATGGAAGAAAGCAAGTTAAAATTGCCTTTTACATTCGGCGTGAAAATAAACTTAGCCCGCTGTTAATAGAGAGGATGCAAACACTGCAGCAAAACAAATGATACGTAGTACTGAGCCCGATGCTATTGTGAAACAAGTTTGTTATTTCAGTGTGTTTTAAAAGAATGGAAACCTCAGGAGTATTTTGATGGTAGTTACAATAGACAGGAGAAAAATATAGTTTATTGTTAAAACCTTCTAGGTCACATTAAACAAAATATTAATACAATCAGAGCAGAAACACTGCCGATATCTAAATAAGTAATTCTGGTAGCAAACATTCACATACTATTTATATCTACAAAGAAATTTTTATCTACTAATGAGATTATTATGTAGTGTCGTTACGTCGTGTGATCCATATAAATCTGAACCACTTGAATAGGCCATAACATTTGAACCAATAATAAGACACGCGTGCAACTTTGGGAGAATATAATAAAAAATCGAGAGATTACGCTACAGAATTTACATCTCAGGGGAAATGTTGGAAGTGTCCTCCACCAGCATCTATACATGTTTACACTCGTCTCACCATATTCTATGAAGTTTTACGGAGATACTATCGAATTGAGAGAAGGTTATTTCCAGCAAGATGGAGCAATGCGCCATGCATCTGACACCATGTGACTTGTAACCACTTTCTTTGATAACACTGGGCAACAATGAAAATGTTTCGAGCTTAAAAATAGTGAATTTACATGTATTTCCATTTTCTAAATTTAAAAATCAACTCTTGTTTTGAAGATAAAGTGACATTTCATTTTTCAGAGTGAAGATTTTAAATTTGGGCGAATTTTTTGGGTGGAGGGGGAGTTGACCACTTGTCAAATAACAACAGAGAGAAATTTTGGAAATTAAGTGATGCAAAAGTTAAGGAAGGTACTTTGTCGGACCATAAATAAGAGAACTTGTAAAGAACCCTGTATTTGACCAAGTTTTGGAGGGGAAAGAAAAGGACGCTTGGGAAGCCTTCAAGGGTGTTGTTCATGGATATTAAGACAACAAAAGAGATCACAACTACAAGCATTTGGTGACAGTGCTCCTGCAAAAATACCGTAATCTTGGATGCAGCATATCCCTTAAGATCCATTTTCTCCACTCCCATCTAGACTTTTTCCCTCCTAGTTGAGGAGCTGTTAGTGATAAACATGGGGGAAGATTCCATCAGGACATTTCTGTTATGGATCAAAGACATCAGGATCGTTGGAGTGAAGTAATGCTTGCGGATTACTACTGGTCTTTGTATAGGGATTCTGCGGAACTCCATCCCAAGAGGCAAGCTAAAAGACGACGAAGTCAATAGGTTCTCTTCAGACACGACTATCTGTGAAGTATTTTTCCAGCAATTTAAAACTCTTAGCATGTAATTACCAGTTAAAAAATAAAATGTTAAATAAAATATTGTTGGCATATATGTAATTAAAATGTATCCGTTAATATGTAATACTTCTACCTTGTGTATATCATAGAAACTAGAGCTCTCAACCCAAAATTAGTAGGAATTGCCTCATCAAGTGCTCGAAACATTCCAAAATTATTTTTTGTTGCCCAGTGTAATCGAATAATCTCAAAAGGTCTGTGGAGTCCCAGATTCCCTGACCAAATCTCACCGAATTGTTTCTTGTGGGAGTATCTAAAAATTAAATGCATAAGAATAGGCCATTGTCAACTGATGTTCTCAAAGGAATCCATTTGAACCGAAATAAGAAACATAGGCGAGGATACTCTCCGTAAGACTTCAGAGAATATGGTGTGGCTATTGCAAACATGTATAGATGCTGCGGGAGAACACTTCCAAAATTTTCTCTTGAGATGTAAATAGTGTAATGTAATCTCCCAATTGTGTGTCATATTCTCCAAAAGTTACACGAGTGTTCTATTATCGGTTCAAAACTTATGGCCTATAGAAATGGTTCAGGTTTATATGGATCACACTGTATTACATAGTAACTGCCTCGTGGTTTTCCTCCGCTCATTCCTCGCTATCTAGTTGGATATCAGATCAACTCCCACTGGTACGTACACTGGTGTCATGTATCGCCGTTATTGCTGCATCTTCACGAGTGTTTCTGTAGGTTCACTGTGCAAGAATGTATGTTTATTATCTCATTTAAAATAATGAATTGAAATGTGATCAAATGAACAGCTACGTCTAAATTACATGGGGAAAACCTTCTTATCATTCTTGTTAAAGTATTAATTGAAGTTACACAGGTTATGCTTATTAGGTTATTCGCTTGCGTAGCCGAATTGAATCTTCTCGAGTTTTGATGGTTATTATGAAACAGTAAAATTTTGCAAAAATGAGCGACATTGCTATTCAAGAAGCTGCAGTTCTAGCATGTGCATAACTTACCAGCGAAGTTGAAGGAGACAGCCCATCTCATGAAGAATCTACTAGTGTTGTTCCAGATAGGTGCAGCAATGTGTATAATTTATGTGAAAATTCGGGCACATCTCAAGATGTACTGAAGAAATAAAAAGAATTGAATCGCTACTTAGTGTTAACAACATATTATCACAAGTGACTATTTTATTTAATTCAAATAATGTGTTGTAAGTAATCATTTCGACTATAGTATATGCTACTTCTACCTCTCCTGCCCCTAATGAAGCCTGAAGAGGTTAGCTCTCTGTCGTGTGCTAGCTTTGGTCAAGGACGGACCTAGGTCCGCTCTCTATCAGGTAACCGCCATGTGGCCAACTGTGTATTTCTTGTTATTGTAGTAAACCATTCATGACTAAATTGTTCTTTCAGTATTTTGTAATGTAATTGAACCTTTATACAGAAATCCCAGCCTCTCCTGAGTATGCCTACCTTTAAATTATTAGCCCCTGTGGTGCGACCTGGCCACGTGGCAACCTAATCCTTCACCATCTTGGCCAGGTTGTCCCAATATCCAATTGCACATTTAATATTTCAATCAATAAATACGTTTGAATATTTTGCTAAGACTTCATTAATAACATACCTTTTAGGTTACTATGCTGTTAGGAATTACGTCACTTCCGATTGATACGTAAGTATTGATGACCAGTAAAGCTAGAACCATAAGTATTAATGACCTGTGTCATCCTTGTTGCCATGACAATTGACAAAGAGTTGTAAATTTAGCTTACACAACCAAACAGGATTAACAATTATTAACTTCTGATCACACAGAAAATGAAGCTAGTCACACTAAAGACACAAATATTACACAAATAAAAGCATTTGTAACAGAATCTCCACTTAACTTAAGAAGTTGATGTTAATCATTCCCTCTTCTTTATAAAAGATCGATTTCGAAGGCACATCGCCTTCGTCTTCAGTTTATAAACCAAACTCCGTTGTTAAGGAAATCTCGGTTACCATGTTATTTTCCTTTATTATGTTACGTTTCCAAAATTACCAACATCTGAATACCAAACAAACCTAAAAACAGAATCAATTGCCGGTATGTCAAAATTCATTACGTGATGGCAATTAATTGTTCTTTCACACTGGCCGTGTGTAGGCTAAATTGTGGAAACGTAGAGTCAGACTGAAAAATTCAATGCCATAGCCGAGATTTGAACCACGGATCTTCTGGTTTCCGTCCAGCCGCACTACCGTGATTCAAATCCCGGCTATGGCATTGAATTTTTCAGTCTGGCTCTACGTTTTCATTACGTGATGTTTACTTTTTAAAATAAATATTTTCTCCCACGCTATTAACTCTATGGGAACATTTAATTGTTTTCATAATTTAACTTCGGGATTTATTTCATGGTATTCATCAATTTAATTGTTTGGATTGTGATCAAGTTTATTTTGGAAAGACGAAACGTAGTTTGGAAACCGGAAAGAATATTTTCGTAACATTAAATATAAACAAATTGATAAATAGATATTAACAGTGTGTGAGAAAATATTTATTTTAAAAAATAATCATCACGTAATGAATTTTGATTCTGTTTTTAGGTTTGTTTCCTATTCAGAAGTTGGTAATGTTGTAAACGTAACATAATAAAAGAAAATAACATGGTAACCGAGATATTCTTAACAACGGAGTTTGGTTAATATACTGAAAACGAAGGTCATGCGTCTTCGAAATCGATCTTTTATAAAGAAGAAGGAATTATTAGCATCAACTTGTTAAGTGGAGATTCTGTTACAAATATTTTTATTTGTGTAATAATTAACTTATTGCAAAAAATAAATAAATAAGTAAATAATCTCTCTACTCCATAGCCCTTTACTAAGCAGATTAAGACTTTCGCAACAATAATAACAATAACAATAATAATCATCATTTATTAGCTTTTTGTTTCCAGTGAACGTTATATATTTTATGTAGCCTCTCATTCGTAACATTGACACAATGGCTTTAGCATACGTTTAATATTAGAAACTCATTCGCCAAAGAAATGTGTATTTATAGCTGGACACTTTCAGATGCAAATGCTTTCAAGGATACATATTAAAAATGCAACAGCTTTTAACAAAGCTTAAAGTTTTATAACCACTTTAAAATGCCATACTTCGTATTTGAAAGAATTTTCTGTGGATCTATTGATTTTTTCCCTGCAAAACCTTGTCATTGTAACAGAGTTATAAAATTTGACAGAAACTTCCTTAATGAACGGTTGAAATAATAATATTAAGTCAAAATGTATGTATTCTACTTAACAGTGATACATATCGCAAATGTCCGTTCTGATCGCGCTAAGCTACGGCATACGAAAAGCCCATAAAAAATGCAATTCTTATGAACATATCTACGCAAATCCTGATGTGGTGTTTCACGTCCTTTTACCAGCCATTATGGGGCTCATGCCCAAAAACATAAGGTGTAAAAACGCTGTCAACATAGAGCAACGTGCTTCTCTTAATACGCAGTACTAACATACATTCTAACAACAGTATGACGGTTTCCATGCAGAAAATGTGTACTTAATCCTAGTTGTGTTAGCATACCGCGACAAAGGATCATTATGGTTTTGCATTACAGACCTTTAAATCCTGCACATGTTACATCTCTTAATCAGAAAGGACGACAAAGCAACGCGAATTCGCCTATTCTGTGTATACGGAGGAAAATGTGAATGTAAGTAAGCTTCTTACAATTTTTAGGCATGTGTTGCTTTCCCTAGCTAAAGAACAGGATTTATAGGAGATGCCATCGAGTCAAATATATTATTCTGAATAGAGATAGTTAAAGCCATATATACTGTACTATGATTTTTCCTATCTCTTACGGTTAAAAAAACTAGAGCACTTACAGGAAGTTTAAAGCATACACTGCATTTGTTATGCAAATACCTTGAACACATCGCAACATAAGTAATTCTACGAGGTAGTCCAGCAAGTAAGTTCTGTTTGGTAAAAAATTAAATTGTGTACAGATACAGAAACATTATTGCACGCAATTCTACAACTCTTAAACTACTTTTCCACATTACTGCCGAAATTTTGCAGTCATTTGTCATAGCGAAGCACACATTTTTGTATACCTTCTTCATAGAAGTTTGCCACCTGTGTATTCAACCAGTTGGAAACATTTTCTTTCAGCTCTTCATCACTGTTGAAGTGTTGACCGCCAAGGAAAGATTTGAGACGCAAAAACAGATGAAAGTGACTAGGAGCGAGGACAGGGCTGTATGGTGGGCCCAGTCCAATCCCTGTATGTTTTTCGTCGCATTTGCAGTGTGTTGTCGTGCGCTGTCATGAAGAAACACAACCCGTTTTGACAGCATTCCTCGGCACTTATTCTGTATTGCGCGGCGCAATCCTAGCATTCAGAAAACGAATCAAAACGCTGATTTCACAAGCGGTGGAATTTTCAATCAACATCGACATTGTAAATAAGCACAACAAAGCGCAAAGTCTGTTTAGTTAACTCATGTGCAAGTCACCGCTGCCTTTGACGAAACCTTATAATCGTTTTACAACACAGACCCTCCTTCTCCCAGACTTTTCTGGAAGGTTGCCACCTTTCTCGGGTATCGTACGAGGTTTCGTCTAAATAAATTATCTTATGTCCATTACTGCAAAACTTCCTTAGTTTTGACGAGATATATAACGTACTGCCAAAATTTCTTAGTTTTATATATATGGCCAAGCTACAATTCTACTGGATTCCATAATAACCCTTATCTTATTCAAAGTGTGGTATTTGAAGCCCAGCTCCTTTACGAGGCCGCGCAAAGTGGAGTGCCCATAAGGAAAATTACAAATTTCTTGCAAATGTACAACCAATTCGTCTAAGGTGGGCGCCTTTTTGCATAGAATCTATAAATTTCTCGACGAATTAAATCGCATGTCAAATTATCTACTTTAGAGAAATGTTTCCTTTTGCTTTCACACTTGATCGGCGTCTTTGGTATTCCATTCGTCACAATATTTCTTACTGTATTTCTGTGAATACCAAGAATTTATCAGGTTCATTGCACGACCCCTTACCAAGATTATTTGCCAGCACAAATTTATATGTGTTCAAAACAAGCGCTTGAATTTGCTTAGAAACAATTCCCGTTATAACTTTGTTTTTGAGGCTTTTACAGTAATATAACTCGGCCCAGTTATTCACACTATTGTCTTCACTTTGATTATTTTCACTCGGCTGAAAGTTATCTACTACTTCATTTGCATTTACCACTGCATTTCCCCCCACGGTCTCTACATCGAGACACACAACGAATTTCTGCACGTAATGAAACAGATCAACTGGAAGTTGGAACTTTGGCAACTGAGACTCCACGTGGAGCAGACATGCGACTGTCACTTTGAGAAAATCAGGGTTGCTATTGGTCCTCAACGACAGTGTTCCATTTCTGAAGTGTGAAGATAGATTTATGACGGTCATTAGTGGGCGGGAGGGTGAGTTTCCTTTGAGGGGCAAACTTCACTCGCGTTCACTAGACAGACTCTACGTTGTTGACAGCGATAGCACAATGGAACTGCAGATGTGCGGAACTGCAATCGCAGCTCTGCAGCGGAGGTAAATTGAAACAGAACGTACTTTCTGGAAGCCCCTTGTATTTAAGTTGGCTATTGAGAAAATTAGAAGTAAAGATGTTATTCCTATTTAAAGGACAATATGGAGCAGCTATTTTCTAAATTCTTCGTTTTGCATCGATGGAAGATCATAAACTTCAATACCAAGTTCGATACTGCACCAACGATTTGGTTTTCAGTTATTTTGTTAAACACATACACACATACACAGAGAGAGAGAGGGGGGAGAGAGAGACGCACAAACAGAGAGAGAGAGAGAGAGAGAGAGAGAGGAGAGAGAAGCTTTTCAAAAATAGCTTCTTAGGATTCATGGAGTCTTGAAACAATACATTTTAGTAAAATCTTCACATCAGATTTTTTGGATGGCATGTAATACGAGGGCTGTTCAATAAAGAATGATCATAATTTTTTTACTGTCTTGATTTTTCGCAATAAAATTCAACCTTATTATATTCTGTTAGCTTAATGTAAAGCAAACACGGCGTAGTAGTTTCATTGTACGTACTCCTGCTTCCCGCCTGTGAGAACCAGGAAAGTTCATACATGTTCAGTATCGCCTACCGCTGCAATGGAGGTAACATGCAGTTAAGTTGATGTTAGAGGAAGATCCGGAGTTTCTTTCAATGTAATCCCTGCTGATGAAACTAGGCTACATCATTTTGATCCTGAGAGCAAACAGCAAAGCTCAGTGTGGAAATCTTCATCAACAACCCCCCAAAAAGCAAAAGTGGTTACTTCTGCTGGGAAAGTTATGGTCATCTCATTCTTTGACATTCATGGAATGGTTTATCAGCAAATTGTACCTGCACACACATCAATAACTGGACAATACTACAGTGATATATTGAAAACTTTGCAAGTCCATATCAGGCGCAAAATACCACATTTCCGTGAAGCATGCTGGATGCTGCACCACGATAATGCGCGGCCGCATATAGCCAATGTTGTTGCTGAATATCTTGCAAAAACCAACGTGAAATGCATCCGTCACTCTCCATATAGTCCAGGTTTAGCCCCATATGACTTTTTTTTTATTCCCTAACTTGAAGAAACACCTTCGTGGGAGGCATTATCCATCATCAGAGGCGGTGGTGAAGGCTGCAGAGGCGATTTTGAAGGATCCCTCAAAAAATGGTTTCCAGCATGTCTTTTAAGCCTGGCAGAAACGCTGGGACAAGTGCATCGCATTCAGGGGAGGTAGTTTGAGAAACACCATCAAAATTATGAGGATGAGTAAAGGTACGGTGTCAAAAAAAATTGTGATCATTCTTTATTGAACAGCCCTCGTAAATTCAGAAAGAAAGAAAAATGTATATGCCTAGTGTGATGATTAAATGAATTAATACATAGCAAGCTTTCTTCTGAATAATCTGTATAAGAGGTATGAAAATATATCAAGGGGAAAGGAGTGAAAAATTTGTATGATTAAAATACATCAGGTTTTTAAAAGTTGCGTTGTTGTACTTTCATGTCCAGGAAGAACACAATTAAAAAATAATCAACTCCAAAGAAGGCCAGGGCCCTCAACACACGGCTTAGGGCCCTCGTGTAGATGAGACAGTCTTAGTTATTACTTTGATAATGGGTTTTTTCCCATCCCATTGAGAGCGCGACAAAAGTTTGTCAGAGCATTACTAACTGCCGCTGCCGCTCGCGACGGAGAAAGTTGGGGACAGTGTGCCGACATCCAATTAGATTCCACCGCCCCCGGGGCATCGCAGTCCCGAACTTGTGCCCTCGCTTTATCAATACAACAGCTAAATCAATGGTGACACAAGTCTGTGTGTTTATTCTGCTGGGGGTTCAGATGTAGCTTACAATACCCAGCAATTTCATCCGTATCACGCCAATGGTGACAGCCTGTCACCTTCACGTTTCATCACAAAGTAAACCCCATGGAATCGTTTTCCTAGAGAGAAGACTAAACTGTGGATGAAGGCGTTACCAACTCGTGAGTTTCAATAAACATCTTCAGTTATTTCCGTTTGCTCGACTTGGAACGTAAATTTCAGGGATTTCTCCACCACAATGACAGACCTACCGCAGGCATCATTATCTCTTGGCAACCACTAGTCGGCCATCAGGAAAATTCCAAGGTATCGGTTTGGAACAAAGAGACTCACAAGCTGCGCTGTATTCGAATTCATTATTTACCTCCCACTTAGGCCTACAGATATATCTACATTTTCTCTATCTCGCTGTCACTACGATATGTTACATTTGATAAATAATTAGCCACGAATCGAGTGTTTCAAACAATTACTGTTCCATATCACGTACTTTATGACATATAGCATTGTCCTGTTTTTATAAACACCCTAGCAGCTGTTAATATGCGTTCGTCACTCTTTTCTTCACATATATTTTAGCTTCACCAAAACAGCAATTAAACAATATAAACTGAAAAAGACACACTTTATGGAAGCACATTACTGAATTTAGATACTTAATATTTATTGCAATATTTATATATTTTCTTACAACTGTGAAATAGTAAACTAATCGGACTTTGATTTCTTGTAGTTGAAGTAAAAAACTTTAGCGAAATATTTGTTGATAATTCTCAGTTTTGGCATAAAAAGGTGAACTTGTAGGTCCACATGGCTTGTTAACTTATTACATGAATTGCCGAATTTTTTCTCCTCTCGCTCTCGCTCTCGCTCTCGCTCTCGCTCTCGCTCTCGCTCTCGCTCTCGCTCTCGCTCTCGCTCTCGCTCTCGCTCTCGCTCTCGCTCTCGCTCTCGCTCTCGCTCTCGCTCTCGCTCTCGCTCTCGCTCTCGCTCTCGCTCTCGCTCTCGCTCTCGCTCTCGCTCTCGCTCTCGCTCTCGCTCTCGCTCTCGCTCTCGCTCTCGCTCTCGCTCTCGCTCTCGCTCTCGCTCTCGCTCTCGCTCTCGCTCTCGCTCTCGCTCTCGCTCTCGCTCTCGCTCTCGCTCTCGCTCTCGCTCTCGCTCTCGCTCTCGCTCTCGCTCTCGCTCTCGCTCTCGCTCTCGCTCTCGCTCTCGCTCTCGCTCTCGCTCTCGCTCTCGCTCTCGCTCTCGCTCTCGCTCTCGCTCTCGCTCTCGCTCTCGCTCTCGCTCTCGCTCTCGCTCTCGCTCTCGCTCTCGCTCTCGCTCTCGCTCTCGCTCTCGCTCTCGCTCTCGCTCTCGCTCTCGCTCTCGCTCTCGCTCTCGCTCTCGCTCTCGCTCTCGCTCTCGCTCTCGCTCTCGCTCTCGCTCTCGCTCTCGCTCTCGCTCTCGCTCTCGCTCTCGCTCTCGCTCTCGCTCTCGCTCTCTCTCTCTCTCTCTCTCTCTCTCTCTCTCTCTCTCTCTCTCTCTCTCTCTCTCTCTCTCTCTCTCTCTCTCTCTCTCTCTCTCTCTCACACACAAACAGGTAATACAAATTCGGCCCTCTCTGCTTTCCTCCCTCTATAACATACACATAATAAGATGTTTTGAAATTTGGCAACAATATTAATAATACAAACATTTACTTTGTGCCAAAGCTTATTTTGCAATCAATTGTTGCGTGTTTCGTGATCTGATTTTATCTTTCCATGGTCACTTCCGTACAAAAGTTTGAGCATTGAAGTACAACGTATTTCATATTTTGAGAAATGTCACTGAGAAAAACTGAATTATTATTTTATTCACCCCCAACTTAGATCAAAATATAATAATCCGCATGAACTATAATATAATAACAGAAAAGAGTCGGCCGTGACATGTACGAGATATCATGTCCGCCGTCTAGCTGGTAATTAGAGGTTGTTAAGATTTAATTATTATTTTATAAAAGAATTATCTAATTTATGTATTAAAATTTAAACTAAACCTGGAAGTTTTAGGCATGATTTAATTAGAACAATTTTAATTTATTTATTATACAGGCCCAGAAGATTCTGTTATGCTTTTTTCTTTAATCTTAATTACACAGAATCCAATAACTAATAGCTTAGTGAAACCCAGGCCTTTTCATTGAGTTCACTCATCATATCTGGACAATAATTGTTGTTTAAAAGAATACTAATAAAAAAACAATTTTGAAAGCATCGCGGCTATGCTAAGTTTCACCCACACGTTCTAACGTTTTCAAAATCAGGAAATATTTACAAAAAGTCAAAATATTACAAGTTTAACCCACTATTTTCAAATGCTTTCAAATAAATTACGGAATTTGGAGGTAGAAAATCCAAAGGTTATCAATTTTGTGAGGAGCTCTATTGTGCATACCCCATTTCATTGTTAGTTATTTCTCATGTATACCTCATATTGGACCGCAAGAGCAAACAAGTCTAGTCGATCAATAATACGTTGCACAGAACAATGTTTTTTCTATTTAGGAACAAGCAAAATGCAAATCCACTGATTCAAGCTAAAATTGAACTATATTCCATGTTCAGTAAACAAAAGTCTATCTAGAAAAACTATGAAAGCAATATATAGAAATGTTGTATTACAAAAAAATGTTTATGCCCGTATCGGTCTCTCCCTCACTTCCTCCGCCCACCCGCCCGTCCACCTATCCACCAACACATCCGTACGTCCGTCCGTCCGTCCGTCCGTCCGTCCATCCATCCATCCATATATCACATCCCATCCATCTATTTATTTATTGCTCTAACAGTACTTATCAGAAATGAAACTACAAAGATAAAATTTCTGATTAGCAGAAAACACCCAATATTATCGGTTTATGTGTACTATATCAAAACAAAATTAAATGTAAGGAATCACTGTAAACCAATAGAAGAGTTAAAAATAGCTTGAAGGATCACGTAGATCGAATACATAAGATTATTTTGCAAGTGAAATAAATGTGCCAAAGCGCTAAACAAATGGTTAACTCCTAAATCCATATTTAAAGGCATAATATGTTGTTAAGGGCATCACCAAGCAGGGGTCATGGTCATTAATCTATCATGGGATGGTTAGAACATTGCAATAAGAACCAGGACAAAGCTTCGGTGATGAAACAAGCTGAAGTTGCCATATCAGCCTTGTTTGCGAGAGCACCTGGTATCAAAGGCCATTAACACACAAAGTGACCCGGACAATCTCCTAGAGAGGCCTTTGTCGTTCCTGTAAATGGATAGGCAGCCAAGCAAGACTCTGGAGGCATCGGATCGTTGGTGTTCACTCCCCAGCACCTGCTGGCCTTCTAGACTGCTAATTCCAAGAGAACAAACGACCCTCCCATTGCTTCTTCCCACTCAAAATTGTCGATATCCAGTTTGGTAGAACAAGCCCAAAATGGCTAGCCTTGGCAAACGTACGCGCTTGGGAGTCAACAGAATTGGTTGTGAACGTACTGGACCGAGAAATTAGGAAGTGTCTCTGGTGTTAAGCAGACATGAGGAGAAATAAATACATTTCTTCATGATGCACTCAAAATATATCGATTTAATGTTTTAATATCTTTAATATTTAGACATTCAGATTCCAAAATCTCTTAAGTGAGATATAACTTAAGGATACATATGGCTGGAAATTTGAATGTCCGAACCAATAACGCTAGCTTTTTAAGATTTATACCACAGTTGTAACTTAGTACAAATATGACGGCGGAAAATTTGTCAGTTTCACTTTGACAGTTTGGAAAATATGGTCAAGTTTATTTATTTTTTGTTACGTCACCTAAAAAGTCTCTTGCGACAAAATAATTTGAATTTTGGTCTAATATTTTAACACCAGGTTCCCAATACATCCACTTTTTGAATTTGCCCTAGGTTTCTCTATGTCTCAATAACTTTAGGCTCCAGAAATTTTTAAAGCTATGAATATGGCCTTTTTACCCAAAATTTTACATTTTTGTGTTTTAAAGTAAAGAAAGTGTACTTAAATGCGTCTCACAATAAAACCTAGGTAAGTTTCTATTCACTGTATCTCTATGAATGTGTGTAGCAGTTTCATTAGTCTATCAGTATAACTACGACGTAAGAAGCATCTTAGATGACGAAAAATACTGATATTTTCAATAGCGAGAATAAAAGAATTGGAATTCATATCTAACACTGGCATTCAGGTAATTTTCAAACTAGATTAGAGAAATTTAAAAATGGCTTGCGGGTGCTATATAAGCATTCTTTATATTCAGGAAGGCTTATATTATTTAATAGACTAAAAAGAGGAAAATGTGATTTTTTTTAAATGTTCATGGAATTTCAGTCATACATATCCTTAATGAAATCTACTTAAATGATAAATTATTATAAACGCAAGTTATACTCATAGGCACATACATGCATTTATAAAACTCTTCAGTCATATTTTGTGTTTATAATTATTTTCTGAACTGTAATTTGATATATAAAGGTAAATGCATGGACCACGTTTTGAATAACAAAGATTTAAATAAGAACTGAAGGACGCTCACTTTCTTCTCGGGCAGCCAGCCAGGTGAAAAGATGATTATATATCAACGTTTCAGGAGTGTATATCTCTCCCATCATCATGATATATAATCTTATAACCACAAATGAAACACTGGTTATAACAACTATAAACAAAGACAAAACACTATCAAAATTCGCATTACTGAACAAAAGACTGTCTTCAGTAAATTAATTTCCAGGTCAGGAGATGGCGCGAGTATAGAAAATGTTGTGAAAGAAACGTAACTACTTATTTGATTATCAAGCTGTATTGATCTTTGCTTCTTAATTCGACGGATTTCCATTTTTAAGGCCGGTTTCCAAGATGGTCGTTATCAAAACAATACTCTGCCAGCCCAGACTTCTCAGGTTGCAATAAACGAATGCTCCGTTCATGTTCGATTATTCTAGTAGCGATGGTCCTTCCGGTTTGTCCCATATACGGTCCCACATTCACAGGGAATGCGGTACACTCCCGGAACTTGGAAGTCCAGTTTGTCTTTCACTGGTCTCAACAGATGTTTAATCTTTGGAGATGGCTTGTGGATGGTCGTGATGTTGTATGTGGCGAGAATTCTGCTGATTCTGTCGAATAGATTGCCGGTAACCGGGATGCAGACTGTAGCAGTAGGCTTATCTGACTTATGAGAACATAAGTAGTTTTTAACCTCCTCCTGTACCAGGTTTACTTTCTTTGAAGAGTTCCACTTCCAATTTAATAAACTGTTTGTATAAACATTAGCCACGACTAAAAATATCAGCAAATTAAAGCAGAGAAAAGCTAAAAGCAAACCTTTATTACCAACTTATTTACATATCTCCTTAACTTCTAAATTCGTATAAAATGATTAGATAATGCTATACACCTAGTATCTCGTACCATAGTTATAATATTAGTTTATGTCTCCTCTCTAACCTTGAAATACTTATTTGAATGTCTAAATGTTAAAACTTGCTTAAATTACTTATTTTAACAGTTTGTGTGATAGTTACCACACGAATTCATCTGTATTCTAATTATTTCAAAGTATTTGTAGCAAAAAAATTCACAATTTGCATGAGTTTGAAAAGTTCTGATGATAAACCTTGAAGCTTCATGTATAGTTAATTGAACATAGCTCCGGAAGAGTTTAAGTTCAGTTCGCTGATGTCATCTAATTAAGCAAAGCATACTAATTACAAAGTTTAAAAAATGCTATATATTTCTTGCGTAATAGCCCGAATCATTTATCAGCAATGTGTGATACATGTTCCTTACCAGATAAAGGAAAAGAGCGATCCATATAAACCTGAACCAATTTAATAGGCCATAACTTTTGAAGCAATACGTGCAACTTTGGGAGAATACAATACACAACTGGGAGATTAAATTACACTATTCACTTCTCACAGAAAATCTTGAAAGAGTTCTCCACCAGCATCTATACATATTTGCAGTTGTCTCACTATATTCTCTGAAGTTTTCCGGAGATGATTATCGAATTGAGAAAAGGTTATTTCCAGCAAGATGGAGCAACGTGCCATACATCTAATGACACCGTGGAAATTTTAACCAGTTTCTTTGATAATTGAATAATTTCAAAAGGTCTGTGGCCCTCCAGATCCCCTTACCTAACTGCATTTATTTTACTTGTGGGGGTTACATAAATAGTATGTATAAGAATAGGCCATGGACAACTGATTTCTCAAGGAATTCATTCGAACCGAAATAAGTAACATTGGTGAGGACACTCCCCGTAAAACTTCAGAGAATACGGTGAGACGACTGCAAACATTTATATAAGCTGGTGGAGGACAATTCCAACTTTTCCTCTGAGATGTAAATAACGTAATGTAATCTGCCAATTGTGTATTATATTCTCCCACTGTAACTTAGTTTTCGAAATTCATTGCCTATATTTCGGTTGTAAGAAACCTCGAATTAGATATAAAGGACTCGTATTCCTGCTAATGTATCTTTCGTGCAGGCTGAATGATCGCAGGCACAAGAGCATCGCCTTTCAGTACTCTTCGAAAGAATCGAAATGAATTGTATAGTGTCTGATGCCAGTTTTCACTACATGCGGCACCGGAGACGGTGACACTGTCGAAACATAAGATGAAGATGGGCCACTGGAGATCCCGAAGGAAACCCGCCCCAGCGCCGTGTTGTCCACCACAAATCTCACTTCCCGGTCGAGTGATGAGAGTCGAGCGGTCTAACGACTCAGCCAAAGCGCGGCCTCGAAAGGAACAAATAGGACTTGGAAAAAGAACCCAAACCAAGAAAGCTAAAATAGCCCCAGATTACTTTGAATTTACGAGTATGCGTAAATAGTTAACATTGGCGAATGTATTTGACTTTGGAGTGGTCATTTGGAACCTTGAATTGGTTTTGAATCTGCAACATTGGCAGTGTTACCAAAAACTACATTACCTCACTTGCAAAACTATGAAACGTACACTGGGAAACATTTGAAGTTCCAAAGACACGAATAACTTAACCCTTATCGGACAGAACATAGATGTCCCTGTAAATTACACATTAGCCGGTAATATATCCATGACATCATGAGTTCCAATTAAGTCAAACTGCACAGTCTTTTATTTGTGATTTGTCCAGAAACCTAAGAGTAAATATAGCATAGCTTTTAAACAATTTTACAGTACATGGCATAAACTGAAGATTCCAACGCAATAAACTCTTTCTTTCTAATTTTATACACATAATGTACAATTTTCATAACAGTTGAGTCACTGATTACGGCTTACGGAAAGTTGAAAGAATGAACGTGAGGCCAGGTCAGCATTTGCAGAAGAGATCACCTGCTGTTACAAACCGGATTATGAGAACGGAGTCCCAGATGCGTGGAAATGCAAGAGATATACGGATGGACGGAGGGAAAAAAAACAGCGGGACACTTTTGCTTCCCCTCCTCGTTTTATTACTACGAGTTTTATTTCTCCCTTTAAATACTATTCCACTTCCGTTTTGATTACCAAAGGCTTGCCCACTATAAAACTGGGAACGATAACCAGAGCAAAACGATTAAGGAAAGGACGGGGTTTTGCAATCTCAATAAACTAAGAACGGCGATGCTCACATCGTTTTCGCATGATAAAAAACACACGAATCAAAAGACTTGTTTTTCACACCAATCGCATGTCCTGCCAGTATATTACATGCTTCTTATCTTTAATCAGTTCACTTTGACTCGATCAACCTCAGCCCGGAGGTTCTCAGAGCGTTAATTACGTCCCATAAATTTAAGTATACCTATGAATTTTTAAGGGTTGTTTTAATTTGTCCTCGATAGTTCAATAGTGTTTATTAATTTCATAATATTATTTAAATTTTAAAATATTTATATCAAGAAACATCGGTTACAGTGTAAGGTCAGCGAGATTACGAAACAATTGAAGGTAAACTTGTGATTGAATAGGTAGAAACGAAGGAAAAAGAATAATATTAATGAATTTAACAACGATAATAGTAATATAAATTTATACAAAATGTTATTTGAATGTTAAATAGTACAAATATGATTTAAACGAAAGATTATATAAATTATCTAATATGGAAGTGAAACGTGGGATCACGAAAGATGACGTAAACCAAAGAGAAATTATTGAATTGCCATAGCAACGTCAAATTCAATAATTACAAATTAGCCAGAGGGGAGATCATTCTGTGTATGGACGACATCGGGTTAAGAAACGAAACCTTATCAGTGTGAGGAACTTGATTTCAAGTTAATATTGTGCCCACCTCAGTAGCATAGATGGTAGTGTGTCTGCTTCACGTTCAAGTGGTCCCGAGTTCGAATCTCGGTTAGGTTGTATTACCTGGATAAGGTTTTGCCCGGGGTTTTCTGACAGACGAATGAAAGGAAACTCTAAGCTTCATAGACCCCGGATTCATTTGAGCATCATTTCATCCATTTCATTCATCGTCCGATATAACTTGATGTTGGAGGACGTAAAATTAAAAGAAGAAAAAATTAATATTGTAAAGGAAAGCGGCGTTTATTCATTCAATTATGTTACAAAGCGTTCTGTGTGTGTTTTTTTTCCGTCCTCCAACGTTAAGTCATATCGGACGAGGAATGGAATGGGTGAAAGGATGCTCAAATGAATCCAGGGTCCATGGAGCTTAGAGTTACCCGACATTCGTCTTTCAGGATAAGGGAAAATCCCGAAAAAAAACTTATACAGGTAATCCACCCAGACCGAGATGCGAACTCGGGACCCTTTGAACTTGAGGCAGACATGCTACCACAACGCTACCGAGGCGGGCTAAATTCTGTTCATTTTCATTCCGTTCAATGAGTATTTTTAATTAGGAGTTGAATAGTTTATTTCAACTATGGTAAAACATTTCCGAAGGATATCCGTCCGACACTACGCCATAAGATATATCATCTTCGTGCATCGTCTGTTGCAGAATGACAAATGTTTTGAAAAGTGGCTTGACAACAGGGGGCAGAATTGCATCATCCCATCTAAAATTCTGTTCGAAATGGCTTCACAACCTGGGGCTTCGAAATAATCGACTCCGAGATGATCATCCATTAGGAATTCTATTCCAAACTCTTGCCGTATAAGTCAATTAACTGAAATGTCGTTTCGGAAACATAACTATTAGCATCACAGAAGTCTATGATATGACGTATGACGTTACTTGTCTAAATCCAATCTAACATTTTTACAGATCGTATGACTCCTCAATCAGAGAAGCTGCCTAGGCTGCCTAGTAACGTTCACACTGAACATGAGAATAAGACGATGTATAGAGATTTATTTTACCAAAGTTATTTTCGCTTTTTTTTTTTTTTTTTTTTTTTTTTTTTTTTTTTTTTTAAGTCAATAAAGGTTTGTGAAGGCTATAAGCGGATACTTACCACTGCTAGACCGAGCAGGATGTCTCTGGCGGTTTCCTCTGTGGCCCGCATTCGGGAAGCCCGGGGTCTATTCCCATGGCCGACCTACCTCCCATGGGTTCTTTCGGGATCTTCCCGGGTCGCTAGGCGAATGCTGGGTATGTTAATTACATCTTCCGAATTTCCTGTCCCTCCATTTTATCTTCATTATCATTTCAACTCTCATTTGGTGCTCTCTTTCAGGGTAGAAATGTCGGCGAGTATCTCGGGTGCATGGCAGGATGATATTGTCACCCAATTAGCGGTAGGCATGAGGCCCACAGCTGTGAGGAAACCAGCCACGCCTCCCATTAGTCTCTGTCACTAACTGAGGGGTGGTTAGGGAAAAGTCGCTTGTCCCTAGGCGCTTCTCTCCCCTTCTTCTGCCCTCCGGGACTTTCGTGGGGGAAACCAGAGACTTCTAGAAGAACGGTGACATTCCTATAAAAAGGGTTTCAGAGAGACAGGCAGTCAGTGTTAGTCAGTGACGTGCGTGGAAAGGAGCGCCGTGTTAACGAACGAGACTGTGTACGTGCATCGGAGTTTACGTAGTCGCGAGTACAAGTGAAATTGTAACGGACGAACTGGTGAATTGTAATTGTGTGCAGCACGTAATACTGTGTAATTGGCAAGTGTTAGACTGTAAGTCG
The DNA here is from genome assembly GCA_030765055.1 of Mantis religiosa. NCBI lineage: Eukaryota > Metazoa > Arthropoda > Insecta > Mantodea > Mantidae > Mantis > Mantis religiosa. Next base: position 32,990 of record JAUKNK010000214.1, read on the forward strand.
GTGGAAATAAAGAACATTTTTGAGTGGTGAAATTGCACTTTTCATTTCACGAACCCACAAAGTCACACTGGTGTCAGGAAGCGGGAAGACAACAGCACCGAACATTACAGCCATGGAATCCGCATTGGAAATGCTTTTGGCGAAGATGAACGAGTTAACAACAAAAACGGAAGCGGCAAATAACAGCCTGGCCGCGAAGCTGGAGACTACAAATAACAAGCTCACCGCCGAGTTGAAACAAATGAAGACGGCCAACGACAACATCACCGAGAAGATGGAAGAAATGAAGGCCGAGTTAACCACAGAAATGAGAGCAGCGAACGGCAGTCTGGCCACGGAAATGAAGGCGGCGAACGAGGCTCTCGCCGCAAAGTTTGAAGAACAGTTGGCCGGCGTGAAAGAGGACGTCACAGAGTTAGGCGAGCGCGTCGAAGACCTGGCGAGCCGCGTTAATGAGCTGGAAGGAAAGGCCGACAACAGCGCCAAGTCCCTGAGCGCCATGGTGGAGGACGTCGTCGGCAGGAGGTTGAAGGATTTGAAGGCCGACGCACCGGGACGCGAAATAACATCGCCGCGCGTAAAACCTCCCAAGTATGACGGCGCGTCAACGTTTGAGGTCTTCCGCCGCCAGTTCGACACAGTGGCCAGGCACAACGGATGGTCACTGGAGGAGGAGGCCACACAGTTAATAGCCAGCCTTCAGGGAAGAGCCGCGGAAGTCCTGAACGCGGTGCAGACGACGGCGGCGCCCAAGGACATCTGGGAAGCCCTGGAGGATCGCTTCCGGAACCACCGCTTAGCCGCAGCATACCGCAGCCAGCTAAAGGCAAGGTCACAGCAGTCGGGGGAGACGCTGCAGGAGTTCGCCATTGCGATCGAGCAGCTGGCTAGCAAGGCCTTGGTTGACCTGCCACTGGAGTTCGTATCCCGGGAAGCCACCTACAATTTTGTCGACGGGGTACGGGACACGGAGATTCGTCAGCGCCTAATGCTCGGGGAATATAAAACCATCCACGAGGCGCTGACAGCGGCATTAAGGATGGAGGCGGCCAAAATAACATCCATCCCGACGTCGAGAACGAGGATCGTCCGCTACGCCGGAGACAGAAGACCAGCTGGGGGACGCCGGCGAACACCTAGTGGGCTGTGTTGGGGGTGTGGACAGCCCGGACACCTGCAGAGAGACTGCCCACACCAGGAAGAGCAGCCGGAAAACGAGTAAGGGCCGTCGTGGAGAGGGGCACGTCGGCGCCATCACCACCATCCCGTCGAGTGACACTGCGCGCCGTCAGCCGGCGTATGGATGACAGCCTCATCGCGGACGGTTGGGTAAGAGGGAAACCGTGCCGCGTGCTGGTGGACACCGGGGCGGCCGTGACCATCATCAGACCTGACGTGGCGAAGGGTTTGCCGGCAAGGAAGCCAAACCGGCCATACCAGCTTGTCACGGCATCGGGCGACACCTTGCCTGTGGAGAAGGAGGCCCTGCTGGAGCTGAACTTGGGACGGAGTGCCGTGCGTCTGTGGGTGTTCGTCGCGAAGGTGGCTGAGGAGGTGATTCTGGGACTGGATGCCCTCAGGAGCCACGAGGCGACGGTCGACGTCGGCAAGAAGGTCCTGCGGCTTAACGGAGAAGAGGTTATACTCCGTCAACCCGAAGAGCGCCTTGGAATTTGCAGGGTCGTCTTGGACGAAGACGTAGTTGTCCCCGCGAGGAGCGAGGTGGTGGTGACGGCGCGACTGGAGGGTCAGAGAACCAGGAACATGATGCTGGACCAGAAGACGCCTTTAAACGGACTGTGTGTAGCCAGGGCATTGCTGCCGTGCCGAGAGGAGGTGCCCGTGAGACTGCTAAATCCTACGGACACCGATCAAGACGTCCAGGCCGGGACGGAGTTGGGAATGTGCGAGCCCGTGGTGAGCGTAACAGCTATCGATGAGACACAGGAGCCGGCGCCGAAGCAACACCTGGGGCCCCGGCTAGAAGGCTTGGTGGAGAGGGCGGCCGACCACCTGACCACAGAACAGCTGGAGAAGGTTCGACAACTGCTAAGGCGGTATCAGCGCGTCTTCAGCCAAGGTGATAGTGACTACGGCCGCACGGACAAAGTGCTTCACCGCATCGACACCGGGGACGCCCGGCCTATTCGGCAACCACATAGACGCGTTCCGCTGGCGAAGCAAGGGGCGGTACGAGACATGCTGGAGGACATGAGATCCAGGGGAGTGATTGAAGAGTCTGACAGCCCTTGGTGTTCCCCTGTAGTCTTGGTGACGAAGAAGAACGGCGAGCTGCGCTTCTGCGTAGACTACAGAAAGCTGAACGCTGTCACCCGAAAGGACTGTTTTCCCTTACCCCGGATTGACGACACCCTGGACACGCTAGCTGGTGCACAGTGGTTCTCTACCCTGGACCTGAAGTCGGGCTACTGGCAAGTAGCTCTAGACCCGAGAGACAAGGAGAAAACAGCATTCTCGACGGGCCAAGGCCTCTGGCAGTTCACGGTTATGCCCTTTGGCCTCTGCAACGCACCAGCTACCTTCCAACGCCTCATGGAGTCAGTGATGAGAGGGCTGACTTACGATGCCTGCCTGCTATACCTGGACGACATCATCATCGTCGGGAAGACTTTTGAAGATCACCTCGAGAATCTGAGTAAGGTGCTACAGAGACTGCAGGCGACCAACTTGAAGCTGAACGCGAAGAAGTGCCAGCTCTTCCGCAAGGAAGTGAACTACTTAGGCCACATAGTCTCAGCAACCGGAGTGGCCACAGACCCGGAGAAGACACAGGCTGTGAGAGATTGGCCTCACCTAAAGGATAGGAAAGAGTTGCGCAGTTTCCTGGGGCTGTGCAGTTATTACCGCCGCTTCATAAAGGGGTTCTCCAACATCGCAAAACCACTCACCCGCCTGACAGAGGAACACCGGCCTTATGCGTGGACAGAGGACGCCGAAAACGCTTTCCAGCACCTAAAGGAGACCCTGTGCAGTGCTCCAATTTTGGGTTTCCCACAACTGGGTGGCGCCTTCATTGTGGACACCGACGCCAGCGACCACTGCATTGGAGGTGTCCTATCGCAGATCCAGGACGGCCATGAGCGGGTGATAGCCTACTACAGCAAGACGCTATCCAAGGCAGAGAAGAACTACTGCGTCACCCGACGAGAATTATTGGCGGTAGTAAAGACCTTGGAGCACTTCCACAAGTACCTGTACGGTCAGCCATTCCACCTGAGGACTGACCATTCCGCCCTAACCTGGCTATTGAGCTTTAAGAACCTGGAAGGCCAGACAGCACGTTGGGTCCAGAGGCTGCAGGAGTACGACTTCATCTCGGAACATCGTAGAGGGAAGAGCCACGGTAACGCAGACGCCATGTCCCGAAGACCCTGTCCAGAAGAGTGCGGCCAGTGCTCAAGAGTGGAAGAGAAGGAGCGTGCCGCAGCAGTCCGAGTAGTTGTGGCAGTGCCTGCGGACGGTTGGGATAGCGCAGGCCTGAGGAGGGAGCAGCTGGCGGACGCAGACTTGGCGCCGCTCTTAAGGGAAGTGGAGGCAGGGACGAGACCAACCTGGGAGGACATCGCACCGAGGAGCGCCACCTACAAGTCGTACTGGGCCCAATGGGACTCGCTGAAGACCAGAGAGGGCGTGCTGTTCCGGGTATGGGATCACCCGATGGGAAGACGCAGAGAGAACAGTTGGTACTTCCCCGGAGTAAGGTCCCGGAAGTCTTGGAGGAAATGCACGCCGGTACTTCAGGAGGACACCTGGGAGCCAACCGAACGATTGACAAACTACGGCAGCGCTACTACTGGCTGGGACTCCGAGCTGATGCTGAGAGGTGGTGCCGTCAGTGTCACGTGTGCTCGGCGAGTCGCGGCCCCCAGACTAGGAGCCGGGGTCGCATGCAGCAGTACAACGTCGGAGCGCCATTCGAACGGATCGCCGTTGACATTGCTGGACCGTTCCCAGTTTCCGACCGAGGCAACAAGTACCTAATGGTGGTCGTGGACTACTTCACCAAGTGGCCGGAGGTGTATGCCATCCCAAACCAAGAGGCAAAGACAATCACAGACTGCCTCGTGGAGCAAGTGTTCTGTCGATTTGGGGTGCCGTTAGAGCTACACAGTGACCAGGGTACCAACTTTGAGTCCAACCTAATGAAGGAGGCACTACATAGGCTTGGGGTGAACAAGACTCGCACTACGCCTCTACATCCCCAATCGGATGGCATGGTCGAAAGATACATCAAGACCTTAGAGGAACACCTTAGGAAAGTCGTGGCCAGCCATCAGCGCGACTGGGACGTCAAGGTGCCACTGTTCTTGCTGGCCTATCGCTCGTCTACACACGACACAACTGGGATGACGCCAGCCAGCTTAATGTTCGGCCGAGAGTTAGGCCTCCCTTGTGATCTGGCTTTTGGAAGCCCTCCGGAAGCGAAACAGCCAGCGACCAAGTATGTGGAGAACTTGGTGGACCATCTCCACAACATGCACGAGATGGCTCGCCAGAACATCCAGAAGGCGAGCGACCGCATGAAGACCAGGTATGACAGGCAAGCCAACAGCCAAGGGTTCCAGCAAGGTGACCTGGTCTGGTTGTACCGTCCTAACCGGACCAAGGGACGCTGCCCGAAGCTCCAGCAGCCATGGCAAGGACCGTACCGGGTTGTGAAGAGTATTAACGACGTGGTCTACCGCATCCAGAAGGTTCCCCGAGGAAAGATGTTGGTGGTACACCTGGATCGACTAGCCCGCTACGATGGTGCTGTTCGGGACGACCAGCTTTGAGGAGGGAGCAGTGTCACCCAATTAGCGGTAGGCATGAGGCCCACAGCTGTGAGGAAACGAGCCACGCCTCCCATTAGTCTCTGTCACTAACTGAGGGGTGGTTAGGGAAAAGTCGCTTGTCCCTAGGCGCTTCTCTCCCCTTCTTCTGCCCTCCGGAACTTTCGTGGGGGAAACCAGAGACTTCTAGAAGAACGGTGACATTCCTATAAAAAGGGTTTCAGAGAGACAGGCAGGAGTGTTAGTCAGTGACGTGCGTGGAAAGGAGCGCCGTGTTAACGAACGAGACTGTGTACGTGCATCGGAGTTTACGTAGTCGCGAGTACAAGTGAAATTGTAACGGACGAACTGGTGAATTGTAATTGTGTGCAGCACGTAATACTCTGTAATTGGCAAGTGTTAGACTGTAAGTCGGTGGAAATAAAGAACATTTTTGAGTGGTGAAATTGGACTTTTCATTTCACGAACCCACAAAGTCACAATATGCACTGAGGAAATCTACTTCCTCCTCCGGTAGGTCGGTTGCCAGTCTCCGCTCCTCTGCTGGGACCATTTCGGGACCTCCAGCCAGGGATCTTTGGGGCTCGGATAGCCTCCCTGAGAGCTTTAGGGCTCGGCTGCTGGGCTCGTTGCCGCCCCGCATTAGGGGAGCGTGTCCGGTGTCCTGGCCTGTCGGGGGAAGTCTCTAATCAAGTAAACTGTAAGGACCCTGCGCTCTGTACTATCGTGGCTCGTTGGGTCGGCCGCCCTCTGCCTCCTTCGCCTCATCCCTCCTCCACACTTGGGACATAGGAACAATGGGCCCAGAATGGTGGCCTACGTACCGAATCCCCTCCGAAATGAAAGCCTAATCCTAATCCTACCACTGCTAGCTAAGGCAACGTGAATTTATTGACAGTACACTGTCACTTCTGCAAATGTAACCTCCTACACCACAACGAAACAGCACAACAGGTAAGAGATAAGAAACAGTGGACTATGGAATTTTTCCTTTTCCAGTATGGTCAAATAATTCTGTCTTTAGAAATGAAAATCTTCGGACAAGCTTTTCATTAGAAACATGTGCAACATCGGGAAATATTAAACCGTTAATTTAATTTACAGATGAGCCAGAATTACCTTGCTTTCCAAGAAAGAGATTAAATGGAGAGTGCATCCAAATGTCAACAAACACTCCATGTCATCTACTGAGGTACCAGGAAATTACTTGCACAAATATCTCTTGAGTATTGAGTACTAACTCCTGTGCTATTTGGAAATTTAATTTACGTATAGCAATTAAGAGTATTACTGAGAATTAAAACGGAAACTATACTTCAATTGCTTCCATGGAATACACGTCCCTGGTAGAGAGCACGAGACTGCATTTAGGGAACCTGTTGATACAAAGGTCGTTCGATCTAATGACCAAGCAGGGAAGTTCAATTCATCATTAACCTACAATACACTGCAATACGTGCATGCCTGGCATTATTATTAGTCGCAATATATGTACATCTATTAGGTGGTTGTTCAGATATAGAATGTGTACATTCTCTGTATATTAAAGCCCCCTACCTTGAAACTGATTCCCGGCCCATAAACTTCTCTGTAGAAACACCAAGCCACAAACAATGAGCAATAGCAGTTCTGCCTCATAACAGAACTTCCATTTCAATGCATTTCCAAAAGCGATGCGGATCACACAGTTTTGGAATTTCGCGACATATCTGTAGGGATATTACAGGCAGGAAAGGCCTACCACATTCGCTGTTGTAAATTTTGCTTTGTGACGCAGATGCGGGTTATTAGACCACAAATTTGTGGCAATTCGTTGTCTTCCCACTCCGCATTCCAAAATGGCAGATGCTCAAAATATTTTGTGCACGGAAATCCGATATCTGCCACAGTAAATCCACAGCGAGACTGGGCAGAACTTAACCAAAATACTGGTAGCTGTCTCTCACCGAACATGTTTGAAATTATTTGCATCCTAAATTCCAGCGATGTTTTATGTTTTCAATAAAATAGTGAAGCGTAGTCCATTGGAGACCAAGGAAGGAAAAAAATAACGTGCTTGTAGTAAAAAGTAAAAGAATGCAGGTAGAATGGAAGTTTATTTAACATGAATACCAAACACAACAAAAGACTGTGCGGTCTTTCCACTGACCAACACAATTCGAAATATGCTGGCCTCTATGTCCATAAAGACAGAGGCTCCTTTTTCAATAGCATATTCCCCTATATGAAATATTTATCATTTATCAATAACTTTTATACAAAGTTGAATATAATGGCATCGAATGCCAAACCTGCAGCAAATACAGGAGGAAAAAATACTAAATTACTACTGAAGATCCAAACTCCGACTACGAGTTTATGATATTGTGACTGTGGTTTCGTAGAATTAAAAGTCCAATTTGCAGAATTCAAATCGTTCTTTATTTGCGTAGAAATACACTCACAGTAGCAATATTACATCACATACACAATCACAATATTTCAAGGTCGATAATCACAACAACAGCCTTATGATTACAATGTCTGTTTACGACTCCTCTTGGCGAGTCGTCGATCCCTTAAATACCTCATTGATAATTCTAGATATGTCGGGAACAAACAAATAATGGAATGTTGTATAAAACAATCAAGACATCACCAGAATGTTCCATAAGCGTAACTTAATCTGTGCCGGCAAGTCCTTTATCCCCGCTATCTTTATTTGCCGGCTCTCTGTGTACACAAGGCACGCTTATCTCCCTGCACCGAACATTTTGTGAGCGTCGCCGCGACAATATTGTTTCAATTGTAGCAATTTCCTTGAGCAAGAGTGACTAAAAGAGATATTATCATTTGAAAAATACATATAGCTATAGTATATTAAAGGCGAGAAAAATCTAGTTTTCAATATATGAAAAGAACAAAAGACATCACAATTTATGCATTTTAGGATTTTCCAAGTTTTCTATTTTTTAAACGTACGCCATTTTTAACAAGAAGTTTAGTATAGTGTATAAATCGTTTTGCTGTAATTGAGACAAATATTTTTATATAAAACCTGTGAATACCATTCGCATACAATTTAAACTGACATAGAAATAAATGTGTATAGTCTTAGAGCTAGGGGTTAAAGGGCAACTGCAGTAAAAATGTTAATAGTTGCTCACTTTTAAAATTCTTTTTCCATCAGATCAAGACACATTTTCACAACAATTTTAGATATTTGCCTTAAAGTATTACTTTAAGATACTTAACTTAAATAAATTTATAAACCATGATTTTGAAAATCAAGCTACAAATTATGTATAAAATGAAGCTAGTAACAGTTAATCAATAAATATTACACAAATATAAATATTTGTTACTAAGGCTCCTCTTATGTTAAGAAATTGATGTTAATACTTCTTTCTGCTTTCTAATGGCAATTGATTTCACAAGCGAATCGCTTGCATCCTCAGTCCATCAAAAACAAACTCCGTTGTCAAGGAAATCTCGGTTACCATGTTTTTTTTTTTTTTTTTTTTTTTTTTTTTTTTTTTTTTTTTTTTTTTTTTTTTTTAAGCTTTACCAACATCTGAAGACGAAACAAATCTAAAAACAATATCAACTGCAGTTGATAAAAAGATTTGAAGATATAAGATTAACAATTTGTTCAACCAGCTAATCAGAGAAGACGTCGGTTATGTTCTATGTTCCAATAAAACTTAGCTGGGAGAGAGAGAAATATACAGATTATGATACTAGTAGTGTAAAGTCTGTTTAGTTGTGTGCACGTCGGCCACTGCCTTTGACAAACCCTTATAATCGTTTTACAAGACAGACCCTCCTTCTCGCAGTCCTTTCTGCAAGGTTGCCACCTTTCTCGATACGTCATGGGTACCGTACGAGGTTTCGTCTAAATAAATTATTTTATGTCCATTACTGCGAAACTTCCTTAGTTTTCACGATATATAATCGCCAAGCTACAATTCTACTGGTTTCCATAATAACCCTTATCTTATTCAAAGTGCAGTATTTGATACCCAGCTCCTTTAGGAGACGGCGCAAAGTGAAGCACCCATAAGGAAAATCACAAATTTCTTGCAAATGTGCAACCAATTCGTGTAAGGTGGGCGTTCTCCCTTTTGCATAGAATCTATAAATTTCTCGACGAATTAAATCGCATGTAAAATTATCTACTTTAGAGAAACGTTTCCTTTTGTTTTCACACTTGATCGGCGTCTTTGGTATTCCTTTCGTCACAATTTTTCTCGCTGTATTTCTGTGAATACCCAGAATTTATCATCAGGTTCATTGCACGACCCCTTACCAAGATTATTTTTCAGCACATATTTATATGTGTTCAAAACAAGCGCTTGAATTTGCTTAGAACGAGTTCCCGTTATAACTTTTTTTAAGGCTTTTACAGTAATATAACTCGGCCCAGTTATTCACACTATTGTCTTCACTTTGATTATTTTCACGTGACTGAAAGTAATCTAAAACTTCATTTGCATTCACCACTGCATTTCCCTCCTACGGTCTCCACATCGTGACACACAGCGAATTGCTGCACGTAATGAAACAGATCAATTGGAAGTTGGAACTTTGGCAACTGAGACTCCACGTGGAGTAAACATGCGACTGTCACTTCGAGAAAATCAGAGTTGCTATTGGTTCTCAACGACAGCGTTCCATTTCTGAAGTGTGGAGATAGATTTATGACGGTCATTAGTGGGTGGTCGGGTCAAGTTCCTTTGACTCCGAACTGCACACCCGTGGACTAGACAGAATATAGCAAAGAGGGCGCTAGCACGGCAGAGAGCAGGAATGTGGGGGGGAGGGTTGAGAGATCAGCGAAATGGGAAAGGGAAATCACTGACAATCAATTATAACAGAGGAGAAACTAGCACTTGACTACCTATCCTGAATAACCAGGAAGTAACCCATTTCAGAGTGCGCGTCGATGGGTATCGAACCGGGATCATACGGATGCAAGCCTCACACATTAGCGCGATATCTCACATTTATGCCCATCTCGATGCTCAAAAATTCATTGCCAACATCTAACATCAAAGTGCATCTCAAAAAAGCAAATTACTTATCTTACGGCAAATATTTGAGTAAAAATGCATAAAAGGAGAATAAACGGATATGAGTAGCGAGAGCACGCGTGGTCAATTCAGTAGCAATTTGGTCTGCGACAGCCACCAACGTCTTTCCTCGCATTTACATACATACCACTGTCCGAGTTAGTTATTTACGCAATCCAGGACAAATCTCACAACTGGAAACCGAGGGACTTCCAACTATGCAAAGTCATATTCTCTCTTCGTCGTCCTTTACATGGCTAATTTAAAAGTAAAATACGACCGGTACTTTAAACGTACTCGACTCTCCGCTGTTCCATTTACTTAGATGTGTTCACAGTTTTATTCGCTAATTCGATTCATAAAGTTTTTTATGTATGATCGCAATGTTTAAAAATATTAATTTAATGAAGTAAGCACACATTTTTCCAATTCAAAGTTAATAATTTTGAATGAATATAATGTCTTTTTTAATAATCTAAAAATTAAATTACGTTACCCGGAGGGGATGAGATCGAAATGGGTACGATGATTTTACTTGGTTTTATCCACCTCTCTCACGTCAGCCTAAAAGACTTACTGTCCACCAACGCAGAGTAAGTCTCTGAAAGGAATGTGCCATCCTTACTCAGTGGTACAAGGATAGCGAATGTGTGAAACATAGAACGTATGCTACACAAGCAGCAGAACCGTTTAAAAACATGGCCTGAACACTAAAACCGAGATGATTCATTCACAAAAGTAGAAGCCGTCAGAATGATTTTGAATGGTTTGTAACTGTACTAACATGGCGTGTCATAAAATTACCGAAGAAGGGTGTAGGAACCCTCTGCAATCCCTCTGCGTCTCAGGCCTAGGATACTTTCTTTCCTGTGGTATACTGTACTGTGCAACCCCATTGGAAAGGGCTTTCCCAAAATATTTTCCCCGAATAAGTTCCGTAAGTCCCTCCTGGTTATATAATGAAACTCTTTCTTGAAAGGCAATTTCTTCACTCCCTTTCCACTTTCTTACACAGATAGGTTCATCCTCGAAGTTTTAAGTTTTATCAGTAGTCTTGATACATGTTCACATATTTATGTATACTTTCCTTTTTCTGTTATATCTACCGGTTAAAACTATCGGTTTAGGAAACCCACTAATATTTTGAAAACTCCTCTACAGGAAGCACATAACATTATATACTCACCTGCCTGCCGTGCTAGGGGTACCGGGTTCGATTCCCGGCTAGGAGTGGGGAGTTTTCTCCAAACAAGATAATTCCCCATCTTCCCCAGAGTCTGGAAGTATGAATGAGAGTGTGAATGTGTGCGTGATCCAATGATACAACCCAACAATTACGAGTTAACACCATCGATATGTTCCAAAGGAGAACGGTCGTCGATATGACCACTACAGTTAAAGGCAGGGTATAAATGGAAATACATGTATACATATATACACTGCGTTTCATATAAGCGTGAACCATTTCAAAGGACATAAATTTTGAAACAATAACAGAACAAACGTGTAACTCTGGGAGAATATGATACACAATTGGGAGATTACATTACACTATTTACATTTCAGAGGAACTGTTGGAAGGTTCTCTACCGGCATCCATACATGTTTCCACTAGTCTCACCACATTCTCTGAAGTTTTACGGAGAGTATCCTCGCCAATGTTACTTATTTTGGTTCGAATGGATTCCTTGAGAATATCATTGTCCATGGCTTATTCTTGTACACTGTAGTTTTCAGATACCCCCAGAAGTTTTGAGATACCCACACAAGAACAAATTTGGTAAGGTGATCTGGGAGTTCACAGATCTTTTGCGATTATTCGATTATCAAAGAAACTGGTTACAGGTTCCATGGTGTCATTAGATGTATGACACGTTGCTCCATCTTGCTGGAAATAACCTTCTCTCAGTTCGATATCATCCAGCTGCTCCACAAATGTCTTGAAGATACCCATATAAACTTCAGTGTCTACAGTCGTAACAAAGAAAAAGGCACTAACGATTCATAGACGCTGGTGTAGGACATCTACAGAATTTTCTCTGAGATTTAAATAGTGTAATGTAATCTTCCAATTATGTATTATATTCTCCCAAAGTTGCATGTGAGTCCTATTAATGGTTCGTAACTTATGGTCTACTGAAATGGTTCAGGTTTACATGGATCGCATTATACTTCTTTTTAAAGTCATATCGGTCGATGAATAGAATGGCTGAAATGATGCTCAAATGGTCCCAGGGTCCATGGATCTTACAGTTAACCGACATTCGTCTTTTAGCATAAGGGAAAATCCCGGAAAAATAACCTTTACCAGTTAACTCACCCTGGCCGAGATTCGAACTCGGGACCTCTTGTACGTGAGGCAGACATGCTACCATGTACGCTACCGAGGCAGGCACACTGTACTTTATTATAAACGTATAAGCTATTGTTTCTAACATACCTTACAGGTAGGTATGAACCTACACACGTTTACTCTTTTGGGCGTACTGTTCACGAGATTCCTATACTCTGGTATGGTAATGTTCTTCCAAGATTCAGATAATGGCTCTCGGTGTTCTTGATAGTTCTTCTGATCTGCAACTATTCTGTTCCACCTCTCGATCTCGTAATAGTTTTACCCTCCAAGGTGATGTAAACCTTCACCTACGACTTCTCTCAAGGTCTGAGAGTCTGTGCCATACAAGTTTTCATTCTCTTCAGCTTCACTTGCCGCACTTGCCATTATAACTGGGCGGGATGACTGAAGCGGTTTCGTCTGTAGCTCGCATTCGGGAAGCCCGGGGTTCAATTTCCATGGCCGACCTACCTGACTCATGCTTTTTTTTTTTCGAGGACATTCCCGAGTCGCCAGGCGAATGCAGGTTAATTACATCATTATAATTTCATGACCCTCCATTTCATCTCCAATATCATTTTACATCATCTCTTATATGGTGGTCTCTTTCAGGGTATAAGTGTCGGCGGTAGTCTCAGCGGTGCATGGCGGGATGATATGCTCTGAGTGAACCACTTCTTCCTCCAGTAGGCCGATTGCCGGTCTCCGAACCAGTTGCTGGGACCATTTCCGCACCACATTAGCGGGAATGTCCGTTGTCTTGGTCTACCGGACGAAGTTTGCATCTAAGTAAATTGAGGAACCCTTCCCTCTGCTCTGTCCTAGCTCCCTTGGACCACCGCCCTCTCTCTTCTCTCGCCTCATTCTTCCTCTCGGGGATGCCCCACTTGGAGCATAGGTACAATATATCAACACTGGCCGCAGTGCCAAGTCCCCACCGTAATCCTAGTCCTACTTGCATATATCTTCCTTCACATGTTTAATCTGCATTTTTATTTAAAAACCTCTTTTCGCACCCGAACAAAATTGAACCTATAGATCAACTAAATATGATGGCGCTATAAGGTCAACTTAGCAACATTCAACAGTGCGATTTGCATTGTGCAAGATACACTATAAAAAGACACGGCTGCGACTTCAAGCGTTTAATCCACAATTTTTTTTTTTTTTTTTCAAATTCCTTTAAACTAATATAGAGTGCGGCATATACTTTTACCAGTGCGTATATGATCACAATATCATATTTATAAATGTTCCTTATATAAATGAAGGTATAAAAGAAAACATAACGTTAATACCCCATATAGGTATTTGCATGGCTAGATCTCCACCAAGATTGATCTTCAGAAAGATGAGGAAATAATGGACCCAAGACCCATTTGCTGACATATTTTTGCCCACGATAAGTTTGCCACCTCATTTTTCTGTAAACCAAGCTTTACCGATGTTTTGGCAGTACCCTCAAGATAAAACAGAAGAAGGAAAGTCAATGCAACTCAAACGCCTAAAATATAAATTCGTATGGCGTAAATGTCAAAAGTAAACTGTAGTTTCAATTTCAAGTACTCCCCAAAATAGAATTATTTGTTCTTTCAGGGTTCATCATTTACTACTATTACATGTGCAGCTATATTCTCCATACTTCACATGTCACTTCTTTTAGGTATGTCTATTTGTAGGGCTTAACGCCCGTTTTACTATACGCGGCACCACAGGCGATGACACATGAAATGAAGATGAAGCACCGGTGGAATAAGATGACAAGGGAAACCGGAGCACCCGGAAGAAAACCGCCCCTAAGACGTCCTGCCCACCACAAATCCCATATGTGGTCACCTGGGATCGAATCCGGGCCGCTTTGGTGGGATTCGTGTGGTTAACTTGTATATCTTCTAAGAGGCTTCTCTGCTCTGCTATTTAACCAAACTGATACTGTAGAAAGTTGGTGCTTGTGTTTCCTATTTTGTTTTTTATTTCTTTTTACACTGCTTAATCATAAATTAATTTTGTAGTGTTGAGTTGTTAGTATTAACTTTACAAGTATTAACTTTACTCTGGAAACGTAGTACTAAAACCGCCTTGTTGTCGGCGGTGAGAAAAGCTCCTGCTTCCATTTTCCTTGACATTTCTTGGTAGCACTATTGTAATGGAGGAAATAAATCAAAGGTTTAAAAGTGGAGATTGTTTACTCATTATTAATATTCTTCACATAAGCTGGTGTAGGGTAAAGGATCGCGGCCAGGTTTGATCAAACGGTTCCTGGTTGCCCTTTTCTATACTCTACTCAGACCAAACCCCAAATCTGACCAAAATGTTTAAATGTGTCTAGAATAAACACAGAATTTTCTGTGATATGAGGCACTTGCTCCTAAATAGGCTATTCAAAATATTGGGGTTTTCAAAAGCAATGTTTATACAAGTTTTCTTCACCTCGAACTGTATATTCTTGTTACAATTTTTACTTAGTAATACATCTTTAGCGATATGACGCAGCGGTACCTTTCACTCAACTCACTTTTGTACCTGGAGTTAGCATTCATATTCTGGAACTCTATGCTTTATTTCCTGTTTAAAAACGGTAGCAACAAGAATGAAATCGCTGCATTATCTCCGTCCCAAGTCCAGAATGAAAAGATCATGTTTTCCTAAGCATTAACATATTCGTCTCAAGTTAATAACAGGATGAGCAAACCAATATTGCCTTCTTAGATAAACTTGGGTAAATGCGTTAGAACTTTATGAAAACACACTTGCTCTTTTTAATTCTTGTCTTGTATGGACAGCAAATGACTGAAAAGATGGAATTGACTTCATATAGGTATAGGGTAAACTCACAGATTATACCACGTTTTGAATAATAATAATAAATAATAATAATAATAATAATAATAATAATAATAATAATAATAATAATAATAATCATAATAATAATAATAATAATAATAATAATAATAATAATAATAATAATAATAATAATAATAATAATAATAATAATAATAATAATAATAATAATAATAATAATAATAATAATAATAATAATAATAATAATAATAATAATAATAATAATAATAATAATAATGATAATGATGATAATAGTAATGATAATGATAATGATATTGATAATAATAATAATAATAATAATAATAATAATAATAATAATAATAATAATAATAATAATAATAATAATAATAATAATAATAATAATAATAATAATAATAATAATAATAATAATAATAATAATAATAATAATAATAATAATAATAATAATAATAATAATAATAATAATAATAATAATAATAATAATAATAATAATAATAATAATAATAATAATAATAATAATAATAATAATAATAATAATAATAATAATAATAATAATAATAATAATAATAATAATAATAATAATAATAATAATAATAATAATAATAATAATAATAATAATAATAATAATAATAATAATAATAATAATAATAATAATAATAATAATAATAATAATAATAATAATAATAATAATAATAATAGCATTATTACATACCTTACTGCTATCAGTGGATGCATTAATCCCTTAAGTTAATCCGCTTGAATGAAGTAAACCATGATCTTGATTCATTTCATGATGAGCAACAAATAGAGTTACCTCCGGAGTTGTCATTAAGATCAGATTGAAACAGAGAAATTGTAAATGAATTCTCTTGAGATCTATTAATAAAATGGACAGTTTTGCTCCTCAACTTAATATGACAATAAAAACTAAAAGTTGTAAAACGATTGTTAAGGTTGATAATATAAAATGACACAGTAAATGATAATAACGATGAGTTATAAATTGCAAAAATACTAAAATGATTATTATAGAACTGATTTTGAGGTTCAACTGAACTACCTTTTAGCGGTATAAAACATTTCTTTTATTTCCTTCATTCACCAACACAAACCTTTTTCAGGGTGTTAAAACAGCATAGATGTACACTTTCCCGAAACCAGACATAGGACCCATTGCTCCCACGTTACTCAGACCATATTTTGTTAGGAAGTGTGGTACTCTGGTCTGTAAATATGAATTTTCTCTTCGTAAGCATCTCTTTTCTGCAATTAATGTAATATTAACTTTTGGTCTGATTCAATAGGCATCTCCAAATGCTTTGTCTTATAGTGTTATACGAAGGCGCTACAGAAAATACCCTTAGGCCCTTTACCAAAGCTGTTTTGTCAACTGGGACCGTATATTCATGTTACAACAGTACAGAACAGTGGAAGTTTTACTGAAAGAAAACGAAGTTTACAAGAATTAAATTAACTTCAGTTTCAACAACTTTTATATGCATCGGGCACAAAGGAGCAGATCTCTCTCTGTCCCTAACACCCTGAGGCTACTATGACGTTGAAGAAGTTCCACCCCATCTGCTTTCTGTTTATTTGTCTGTATAATTTGGTTATGAATAAAAAAATCTTTGAGCTTATTTGTATAGTTGTTCTGCCTCCATCAGGATTTTAAGAAGTTGTGGAGAATTCCTCGATTTTGAAAAATAACGCTAAGCTATTAAGTGCAGTGAAGCGTAAAGGAATTCCTGAAATTATGCTTTCACTGTGACATTATATAAGAGCATTTACAATAGTTTAAATTCAAATTATTTCTGATTATTAGGTTTAACGTTAACATATTTAAAATTCTATATAATGTGTAATACACGAACATGTTTACAGTATGTCGTAATATAAATATTAATTAAAATGACATGATGGCAAATGTCTCCATTACATCCTATATGATAACAATTCACTGTCAACATTACTTGCCTTCTATCTCAACGTTCAATGAGGCCGTGAATTTCAGGCAAATATAGCGATTATGAATTTGTTCTTTAAAAGTTCTTGGATGTGGACTCACTATTCACAAGTATGCAAATGCTTAAATCAACAAAACAGAAACCTTTAATCTCAATACTCTTTTGAGTTCTAAAAAGATAGGTTTAAGGAATTAGAGAATGTCTCCATGTCTAAAAGGAATTCTATGACGACTTGCAGTATATGCTCGGAAGATAAAATGAATTCATCCTTAAAGAATTAACAAAAACGCAATATAAAGCGAATAAAAAGGGCTCTCGCTTCAGTTTTGTAGTGAACGCGATGAAACGAGTTTCCGCTTGGGCAGCGAGGGAAAGCACGAACAAAGGGCATTTTAAAATACCAATCAAAAGCAAATGGCCAAAATGCTACCATGCAATAACCCTCACTCATACCACGAGTATGCTTTGACTGGGGAAGCTGTAACACTCATCTAACAATTCGTTCAACTAGATCTCGTTATGTGGACATTTCTCTTATGACCTGATGCTTCAAAGACTGATAACCCCACATTGTTTCACAGAAGCTTGTACGCCTACATAACTTTATTTCACTATTCTCAGAAACCTTATTGGTATCGACAAACTCTATGTTTTCCTGTTGTAAACTAGCTCTGGATGCACACAATCTCAGTGGAATCTTTTATATTAAGGGGAGACAAAAGGCAAAAATTACCGACAAATTACTTATTTACTTTTTTAAGCCGTTCTTATTCACTGAAATTCCCTCTTTGATTTGACATTTATTTTACCGTCCATCGTATAATATTTATATTTCAAAACAGTCATAGCTCCAAAACCCTTCATACATGTGAGGTAAACGTTTAAACATTTTTTTGGTATAAATGAATTCCTCATCCAGAAGCTATTGAAGATAACTGAATCACATTTAGATGAAAAACATTGCCAGCTACACAACGAAGCTGTAATAACCAGTCTCGTCAAATCATAGATATTTTCTATCAATACAAATATTTCACTTTTTAAGTACTGATAGTGCTCAGTGTTACATAACATAATAATTGAGCGGAAATCACACTTTAGGTATTTAGGATATAATGTCTGGTACCAAGGGGAAGCTGATATAATACAGAAAATAAATAAATTTAACTATATAAGAGGCACAATAAAAAGAACATTAAAAACCAAAGTAAGAAAGGACTCTATAATAAAACCGTACAAAACAATGGCAATACAAACTCTGATCTATGGATCAGAAACACGGACACTAACAAAAAGAAATAGTACGAGAATAAAGTCATCAGAAATGAAATTCATAAGAGCAATAGCTGGATACACCAAAATTGATAAAAACGTAGTCAGGATATTAGGACAGAATTAAAAGTAGAAGAAATAAACGATACTATTGAAAGAAATAGAAATCAATGGAAAGAGCATGTTCAGAGGATGGATAATAA
>JAUKNK010000215.1:0-5000 GCA_030765055.1 Mantis religiosa
TATTATTATAATATTATTATTATTATTATTATTATTATTATTATTATTATTATTATTATTATTATTATTATTATTATTATTATAATTATCATTATTATCATTATTATCATTATTATTATTATTATTATTATTATTATTATTATTATTATTATTATTATTATTATTATTATTATTATTATTATTATTATTATTATTATTATTATTATTATTATTATTATTATTATATTATTATTATTACTATTATTACTATAATTACTATTATTACTATTATTACTATTATTACTATTATTACTATTATTACTATTATTACTATTATTACTATTATTACTATTATTACTATTATTACTATTATTACTATTTTTACTATTTTTACTATTTTTACTATTTTTACTATTTTTACTATTTTACTATTATTACTATTATTACTATTATTACTATTATTACTATTATTACTATTATTACTATTATTACTATTATTACTATTATTACTATTACTATTATTACTTTTACTACTATTACTATTATTATTATATTATTACTATTATTATTATTATTATTACTATTATTACTATTATTACTATTATTATTATTATTATTATTATTATTATTATTATTATTATTATTATTATTATTATATTATTATTATTATTATTATTATTATTATTATTATTATTATTATTATTATTATTATTATTATTATTATTATTATTATTATTATTATTATTATTATTATTATTATTACTATATTATTATTATTATTATTATTATTATTATTATTATTATTATTATTATTATTATTATTATTATATTATTATTATTATTATTATTATTATTATTATTATTATTATTATTATTATTATTATTATTATTATTATTATTATTATTATTATTATTATTATTATTATTATTATTATTATTATTATTATTATTATTATTATTATTATTATTATTATTATTATTATTATTATTATTATTATTATTATTATTATTATTATTATTATTATTATTATTATTATTATTATTATTATTATTATTATTATTATTATTATTATTATTATTATTATTATTATTATTATTATTATTATTATTATTATTAATATTATTATTATTATTATAATTATTATTATTATTATTATTATTATTATTATTATTATTATTATTATTATTATTATTATTATTATTATTATTATTATTATTATTATTATTATTATTATTATCATTATTATGATTATTATGATTATTATCATTATTATCATTATTATCATTATCATTATCATCATTATCATCATTATCATCATTATCATCATTATCATCATTATCATCATTATCATCATTATCATTATCATCATTATCATCATTATCATCATTATCATCATTATCATCATTATCATCATTATCATCATTATCATCATTATCATCATTATCATCATTATCATCATTATCATCATTATCATCATTATCATCATTATCATCATTATCATCATTATGATCATTATCATCATTATGATCATTATCATCATTATCATCATTATCATCATTATCATCATTATCATCATATCATCATTATCATCATTATCATCATTATCATCATTATCATCATTATCATCATTATCATCATTATCATCATTATCATCATTATCATCATTATCATCATTATCATCATTATCATCATTATCATCATTATCATCATTATCATCATTATCATCATTATCATCATTATCATCATTATCATCATTATCATCATTATCATCATTTCATCATATCATCATTATCATCATTATCATCATTATCATCATTATCATCATTATCATCATTATCATCATTATCATCATTATCATCATTATCATCATTATCATCATTATCATCATTATCATCATTATCATCATTATCATCATTATCATCATTATCATCATTATCATCATTATCATCATTATCATCATTATCATCATTATCATCATTATCATCATTATCATCATTATCATCATTATCATCATTATCATCATTATCATCATTATCATCATTATCATCATTATCATCATTATCATCATTATCATCATTATCATCATTATCATCATTATCATCATTATCATCATTATCATCATTATCATCATTATCATCATTATCATCATTATCATCATTATCATCATTATCATCATTATCATCATTATCATCATTATCATCATTATCATCATTACTATTATTACTATTATTACTATTATTACTATTATTAGTATTATTAGTATTATTATTATTATTATTATTATTATTATTATTATTATTATTATTATTATTATTATTATTATTATTATTATTATTATTATTATTATTATTATTATTATTATTATTATTATTATTATTATTATTATTATTATTATTATTATTATTATTATTATTATTATTATTATTATTATTATTATTATTATTATTATTATTATTATTATTATTATTATTATTATTATTATTATTATTATTATCATTATTATTATTATTATCATTATTATTATTATTATTATTATTATTATTATTATTATTATTATTATCATTATTATTATTATCATTATTATTATCATCATTATTATCATTATTATTATCATCATTATTATTATCATCATTATCATCATTATTATTATCATCATTATCATCATTATCATCATTATCATCATTATCATCATTATCATCATTATCATCATTATCATCATTATCATCATTATCATCATTATCATCATTATCATCATTATCATCATTATCATCATTATCATCATTATCATCATTATCATCATTATCATCATTATCATCATTATCATCATTATCATCATTATCATCATTATCATCATTATCATCATTATCATCATTATCATCATTATCATCATTATCATCATTATCATCATTATCATCATTATCATCATTATCATCATTATCATCATTATCATCATTATCATCATTATCATCATTATCATCATTATCATCATTATCATCATTATCATCATTATCATCATTATCATCATTATCATCATTATCATCATTATCATCATTATCATCATTATCATCATTATCATCATTATCATCATTATCATCATTATCATCATTATCATCATTATCATCATTATCATCATTATCATCATTATCATCATTATCATCATTATCATCATTATCATCATTATCATCATTATCATCATTATCATCATTATCATCATTATCATCATTATCATCATTATCATCATTACTATTATTACTATTATTACTATTATTACTATTATTAGTATTATTATTATTATTATTATTATTATTATTATTATTATTATTATTATTATTATTATTATTATTATTATTATTATTATTATTATTATTATTATTATTATTATTATTATTATTATTATTATTATTATTATTATTATTATTATTATTATTATTATTATTATTATTATTATTATTATTATTATTATTATTATTATTATTATTATTATTATTATTATTATTATTATTATCATTATTATTATTATTATTATTATTATTATTATTATTATTATTATTATTATTATTATCATTATTATTATTATCATCATTATTATCATCATTATTATCATTATTATTATCATCATTATTATTATCATCATTATCATCATTATTATTATCATCATTATCATCATTATCATCATTATCATCATTATCATCATTATCATCATTATCATCATTATCATCATTATCATCATTATCATCATTATCATCATTATCATCATTATCATCATTATCATCATTATCATCATTATCATCATTATCATCATTATCATCATTATCATCATTATCATCATTATCATCATTATCATCATTATCATCATTATCATCATTATCATCATTATCATCATTATCATCATTACTATTATTACTATTATTACTATTATTACTATTATTAGTATTATTATTATTATTATTATTATTATTATTATTATTATTATTATTATTATTATTATTATTATTATTATTATTATTATTATTATTATTATTATTATTATTATTATTATTATTATTATTATTATTATTATTATTATTATTATTATTATTATTATTATTATTATTATTATTATTATTATTATTATTATTATTATTATTATTATTATTATTATTATTATTATCATTATTATTATTATTATTATTATTATTATTATTATTATTATCATTATTATTATTATCATTATTATTATCATCATTATTATCATTATTATTATCATCATTATTATTATCATCATTATCATCATTATTATTATCATCATTATCATCATTATTATTATCATCATTATCATCATTATCATCATTATCATCATTATCATCATTATCATCATTATCATCATTATCATCATTATCATCATTATCATCATTATCATCATTATCATCATTATCATCATTATCATCATTATCATCATTATCATCATTATCATCATTATCATCATTATCATCATTATCATCATTATCATCATTATCATCATTATCATCATTATCATCATTATCATCATTATCATCATTATCATCATTATCATCATTATCATCATTATCATCATTATCATCATTATCATCATTATCATCATTATCATCATTATCATCATTATCATCATTATCATCATTATCATCATTATCATCATTATCATCATTATCATCATTATCATCATTATCATCATTATCATCATTATCATCATTATCATCATTATCATCATTATCATCATTATCATCATTATCATCATTATCATCATTATCATCATTATCATCATTATCATCATTATCATCATTATCATCATTATCATCATTATCATCATTATCATCATTATCATCATTATCATCATTATCATCATTATCATCATTATCATCATTATCATCATTATCATCATTATCATCATTATCATCATTATCATCATTATCATCATTATCATCATTATCATCATTATCATCATTATCATCATTATCATCATTATCATCATTATCATCATTATCATCATTATCATCATTATCAT
>JAUKNK010000215.1:7500-70000 GCA_030765055.1 Mantis religiosa
TGCAAGGGATTATGCGTGTTTGTCCTCTACGGTTCAATCTCTGCGCCAAGCGGAGAAGAACAACGCATTTCTGAATGGAGGTAAGAACTTTTACAATTGAATACACTTATCATTTTTAGCTTTCTATGTGTTGTAGGTACAAGGGTTTGTGGGAAAAGAGTAAACTTTAAGTGTTAGTCAAATATTAATTTGTTATGTTGTGTAGGTACAAGGGTTTGTGGGAGAAAGAGTAAACTTTAAGTGTTAGTCAGATATTTACTTGTTATCTTGTGTAGGTACAAGGGTTTGTGGGAGAAAGAGTAAACTTTAAGTGTTAGTCGAATATTCACTTGTTATCTTGTGTAGGTACAAGGGTTTGTGGGAAAAAGAGTAAACTTTAAGTGTTAGTCAAATATTAACTTGTTTTGATGTGTAGGTACAAGGGTTTGTGGGAAAAAGAGTAAACTTTAAGTGTTAGTTAAACATATACTTGCTTTGATGTGTATGTACAAGGGCTTGTGGGGAAAGTTTGTACTTCAAGTGTTAGTCAAATATTAACTTGTTTTGATGTGTAGGTACAAGGGTTTGTGGGAGAAAGAGTAAACTTTAAGTGTTAGTCAAATATTAACTTGTTTTGATGTGTAGGTACAAGGGATTGTGGGAAATAGAGTAAACTTTAAGTGTTAGTCAAATATTAACTTGTTATGTTGTGTAGGTACAAGGGTTTGTGGGAAAAAGAGTAAACTTTAAGTGTTAGTCAAATATTAACTTGTTATGTTGTGTAGGTACAAGGGTTTGTGGGAAAAAGAGTAAACTTTAAGTGTTAGTCAAATATTTACTTGTTTTGATGTGTAGGTACAAGGGTTTGTGGGAAAAAGAGTAAACTTTAAGTGTTAGTCAAATATTAACTTGTTTTGATGTGTAGGTACAAGGGATTGTGGGAAAAAGAGTAAACTTTAAGTGTTAGTCAAATATTTACTTGTTATGTTGTATAGGTACAAGGGTTTGTGGGAAAAGAGTAAACTTTAAGTGTTAGTTAAACATATACTTGCTTTGATGTGTATGTACAAGGGCTTGTGGGGAAAGTGTGTACTTCAAGTGTTAGAAGATGACAAATAAAACTGAGTTGTAATATTGTGCTACTGCTTACACTAATACATTTTTGGTCATTTCAGGATCTGCACCTCAATTGCAAGAGAGACCGCCGGTAATTCAATTCGCTCCCAAGAGAGTGGAATCCACCACTACGAGCACCAAGGAAAGCAACCGTCAGGAATTATGCAATCCTGGCACCTCAGCTCCATCATGCTCTAAGAGACCTCATGCTATTGGTGACACGGACGATTCATCAACCATGAAAAGACCTAAGGTTAGTGCTAATGATTGCCAGGTGTTAGAATGTAAGACTATTGAGTCTGCATTTAAGGGACGTATTTTAATAGTAAAATTATAAATACTTTAGAAATACTCGACCCTAGAGTGTTCATGGAAGCTTGTGAGGACCTCGTTATTAAAGAGATGAAATCCGTCTTAAATAAGCACAGGAGTGGTTTAAAAATGAATTGCTCTTTAGAGATTTCATATTTGATCCACAAACCTGATGAGGATTTAACCATTTCATCCTTCTTTAATTCGAAGACCAAAGTGATTCTTTCCACCACTAACCTCAATCAAAATTTCCATGCAATAGTGGGAGATATTTTGGAAAACATAGCGAAATTCGAGGGGGGAGCTTCTTCGAAAACTTTGTTTGCCGTACACAGTTTGGTAATTAGTATATGTAATTATGAACCTCTGCACGCCTTCTCATATATACAACTACCCACATGGTTAAGGTATAAGGGAGCAGTAGTGAATATACAGAACAAGGATGATGAGTACTGCTTTGCCTGGTCTATGCTGGCAAGTAAATACCCCGCCAAGGTACATTCAAATAGAATAGGTTCATACCCCAAAGAGATGCTTTTCACTGCTTATAACTATGAAGGGATTGAATTCCCTGTAGCTCTGTACCAAATTGAACGCTTTGAAAAGCAGAACAAGGGGGTGTCAATTGCAGTGTTTGGTATAGAGGAAGATTCAAGAAAGGTCATACCTCTATACCAGCCTGAAGAGAAAAATGATGTACATGTCAATATACTGTACATAGAAGAAGATAATGCTCACTACTGCCTCATAAAAAATATTTCAAGGCTTGTTAGATCTCAGATTACAACGCACTGCAAAACCATGTGGGCATGTGAAGCATGCCTCAAACATTGTGCAAATGAAGAAGCACTTAAGTCACACAAGCTGAGATGCAAAAACTGCCAAATTCTAAAGATGCCTCAGGAAGAAGAGGTCCTGGAGTTTAAATCATTTTCCATGAGCGTTCCTGTACCTTTTGTTGTCTATGCTGACATTGAATCTGTTTTAACCCCTGTCCACTCTTGCCAGCCCTCAAGTAATGCTAGTTGGACAAGGGCTATTCAGCAACACGAGGCAATGTCTATCGCTCTAAAGGTAGTGTGCCGTCATGATCAGGCATTATGGAAGTTCTTCCTCTTCAGGGGTTCTAATGCCATTGATGACTTCATCAAGCAGTTGAAATCAATTGCTGACGAAGTCATTGATGTTTATTCGAGAATTGTTCCCATGCATCTTACTCAGGAAGAGGAACAGAGTTTCCATAATGCCTCTGAGTGCCACATTTGCCTTAGGAGTTTTGTTATGAATGAGATTAGGGTGACGGATCATGATCACGTGACAGTTGAATATCTTGGTGCTGCTCATAACAAGTGCAATTTAAATCGAAAGGTCCCTGATTTCATACCTATCTTTTTTCATTGTTTATCTAATTATGACAGCCACTTTCTGATAAGGCATTTGGCATATGATGATCAACCTATTTCATGCATTGCACAAACCTCCGAGCGATATATATCATTCAGCAAACGGTACAGGAACATTCGGTTCAGGTTTCTGGATAGCTATAAGTTCTTGGACGATAAGCTATCCACCCTTGCTGATATGCTTGAGGTAGATGAGTTTAAGCTGACCAGGGCCGAATACCCTGATAATGAGCAATTTAACTTGGTCACATCAAAGGGGATATTCCCCTATGACTATATAACATCTATAGAAAAACTTGAAGAGACGCAACTACCTCCTAAGGAGGAGTTTTCCAGTCGTCTCACTGGAAAAGGGATCACCGATGAGGAGTACAGGCACGCTGCGAAGGTCTGGGATTCCTTTAAGATCCAAAACCTTGGAGAATACAGCGATTTATATCTGAAAACAGATGTTCTGCTCCTATCAGATATTTTTGAGAAATTCAGAAGTCTCCTACTGGATATGTATAAGCTCGACCCAGCGTGGTTTTATACATTACCAGGAGTTGCTTTCGACGCCATGTTGAAATCGACAAAGGCGAAGCTCTCATTAATTCATGATAAGAGTATGCTGGAATTCTTCGAGGCTGGGATCCGAGGGGGCTTGTGCACTGTGGTGAAGCGCTACTCCAAGGCCAACCACATGCACATGGAAGCCTTCGAACAGAGTGCACCAGTGAACTTCCTATCATATTGGGACATCAGCAACTTGTACGGCCAGAGCATGATTTCAGCCTTGCCCTGTGGTGATCTGAGATGGATGACCAGAGATGAAATTGGCAGTATCGACTTCATGGCAATCTCACTCGATTCAGATGTTGGATATGTCTTGGAAGTCGACCTTCAATATCCCGCTCATATTCATGACGCCCATAACGAGCTTCCTTTCTGCGCTCAGACTGCAATCCCACCCAATGGCCAATACAAGAAACTGCTAGCAACGCTAGAAGATAAAAGCAAATATGTCTTGCACTACAGAACACTGCAGCAGTGCATTGAAAATGGCCTGACTGTGAGACATATTCACAGAGTGGTAAAGTACAGGCAATCCCGCTGGTTAAAGACATACATAGATTTAAATACTGCAAAGAGGGCTCAGGAAAAATCTAAGTTTGGACAGAACTTATGGAAAAAGATGAACAATGCTGTGTATGGAAAATTTATTGAAAATGTCCGAAAACATACAGATTTCAAGATCGTTAGCAAGTGGAAACAAGCCAAGAAGCTCATTGCCAG
Organism: Mantis religiosa; assembly: GCA_030765055.1. Classification (NCBI taxonomy): domain Eukaryota; kingdom Metazoa; phylum Arthropoda; class Insecta; order Mantodea; family Mantidae; genus Mantis; species Mantis religiosa. The sequence goes on from JAUKNK010000215.1 coordinate 11,586, forward strand.
ACCGACCTTTTTGAGAAGAATCATCTTCGAAGAAGATCTGGTGGGCATTGAACTAGCCAGAGAGGAAGTAATTATGAACAAACCAATTTACATAGGTCATGCTATTTTGGACATTTCTAAATTCATCATGTATGATTTTTTTATAATGTTATGAGGCCTAATTTAAAGGACTTGAGATTAAATTATATGGATACCGACTCGTTTATCTTTGAAACCAGAACCGATATCTATAGGTTTATTAGAGATAACCCACAATATTTCGATACCTCAAATTTTGAAAAAGACAATGCATATGGCATTAAGCAGGCCAATAAGAAAGTAATCGGTTTGTTCAAGGACGAATTGAGTGGCAAGGCTATGAGCGAGTATATTGGACTACGCGCGAAGTTGTATGCATACAGATATGAAGGCCAGCTTGTTAAGAAATACAAGGGTGTCACCAAATGTGAAATGCAAGCAGTAGATTTCGATGACTATTTTAACTGTCTTGTAGACGTACATTCAAAATTATATACCCTGCAGAAAACTTTTCGGACCGACAAACACAAAATTACCACAATTGAAAGTAATAGAGTAGCATTGCATGGGAATGATGACAAGAGGAAGCTTGTGGAAGGAAGCCATTTTACACTTGCATGGGGCCATTACTCCCTTAAACCACCTGGCAATACTTAGTGATTTCCCACAAGCATGTAAATATGAGGATTTTTTCAAATGTATGATATTGTATATATAAAGTTTTGTTTAACTGTGTTGTATTTTAAATTTACTTTTTCCCTCAATATTGTATATGTGAGGGTTTTTTAATCCAATTATATTGTATTGTAAATTAAATTTTTCCCTCAATGTTGTATATATGAGGGTTTTTTAATTCAATTATATTGTATTGTAAATTTAATGTTTCCCTCAATATTGTATATGTGAGGGTTTTTTAATCCAATTATATTGTATTGTAAATTTAATTTTTCCCTCAATGTTGTATATATGAAGGTTTTTTAATTCAATTATATTGTATTGTAAATTTAATTTTTCCCTCAATATTGTATATGTGAGGGTTTTTTAATCCAATTATATTGTTTTGTAAATTTAATTTTTCCCGCAATGTTGTATATACGAGGGTTTTTATAAAATAAAGCTCAAATGGTTTGCAACAGAGAAGCATATTTATTAATTCCTTTTCGTTACATTACAGTACATTGTCTTTATTTATCCTCTCAGAACCTGGAAATCCATACCATTTAACAAGAGTCCTATTTCCACGTCTCCATAAACTTTTTCTATTAAATATGTATTAGGATAGCTAGTCCTTTTTAGTTCATGTCCATAAAACGCTCCCTTTATCACTTCACCACTTTTATCCTTAAGTATGTATGTAGCCGGATTGGTACGCTTCACATGGTGAACTTGAAAGATTTACACGCTCCAGTTAGATTCAAATCCTTTTTCAAAATGTCCTTTATTCTTAGATACCCTAACATAATCACCGACACTAAACTTCTTGGCACCTCTCTTCTCTCTTCTGTCTTGATTGTAGTTGTACACAGTCAAAAGAAGGTCGTTGTTCTTTACTTCATTGGGTTTCATGCGAATAGTAGAATGGAATGTATTATTGTATTTTTTAATAATACAGGGCAAAAGATCTAACCACTTGTAGGACCCTTGGCTTAAAAACTCGCGATACATCATATTCTTCAAGGTTCGTATTAAACGTTCCACAGCTGCGGCCTTCACATTACTATAGGTACTGTAATGGTTAATATTATACTTCTGCATTAAGCTTTTAAAGAACTTATAAAATTCTTTCCCATTATCACTTTGAATGAACCTGGGTGGCGCCTCCAATTCTTGTAGTATATCTTCCATACCCTTTGCAACACTAGCTCCGGTCTTGTCCTTTAAAGGTCTTGCATAAGCCATTTTCGAGTAGAAGTTTATTGCAACCAGTATGTATCTGAAATTTTTGTTAATTCTCGCATATGGTATCATTTCAACCAAGTCGATTTGTAGCAAGTCATTCAATCCCTTGCTAACGATTTTACGGCGTAAGAAGTTTCTTCTTGCTGGAGCATGAAGCTCTTTAGCTATATTCTGTTTGGCTGTCGTGCTATAACTTTAGATGCTTTTAGCTCCCGTATGATTTCTTCAATTTCTTGTTCGTGACTATTTTCACCGGCGTCTCTTGATGCAATGAGAAGTCTTAGCCTGTTCACTAAGGTGTTTGGGTTTTTCCAGTAGATGTAATCTATCTTCTTTTCAGTATGATGCTGCTTCCACGTCATGCCAAGTCCTGAATGTTTATTAGCAAGCGAGCGTATTATATTAGTATATTTATACGATCTACGACATTTCAAGCGCCCTTGTCGCTTGTATCCTGTTCTGTGAAGGAGCGTATCTCTCATTATCTGTGCGTAAGTATCCAAGTCGTCACTTGTGTAAGCTGACATCTCGGGGAAATCCTTAAAGATGAGCTCGTTCAAACCTGGTGTAGACTCATATGTAGCATCCCCAATCCGGATTAGATCATTTATGAAATGAATGTCTTTATTGCCTAGCATATATCTGCCATCTTCATATCTTACACCATATGTTGCATTTAGCTGATCCTTATTCTTTGAGCGTACCTTCTGCAGGTAAGTAGTAGTAGTCTCAACTCCATTGCTACTTCTTCCATCTTTAGTCACTGAAGGTTTCGTTTTTTCTTGTTTATCCAGTATTTCTTCAAGAGGCTTAGTTACAGGCTTCAACGCTTTGGACATAACATGTTGGGTTTCGAACTTGATTCCTTTCGGAGCTCTTAGTTTTTCTTTTACAGCTTTCATGTGTCTGGCTACAGATTCTTTCAACCTTACACTTTCGCTATCCATTTTGCAAATGATTTAGGATAACAGATAACATCCAATTTATAGCTTGCGTTTGAAAACATCTACAGTCTTACTTAACATCTCTATTGTAGCTTTTAATTGAGCGATTTCACTCTCATATTCCTGTGAACGATTCTGAAATTCCTTAACAAAGATGGTCGTCTTGGCATTTAGTCCTCTGCTTGATTTTTCTAGAGCTGAAATTTGATTACTCTGTGTATTGTATCTTTCCAATAACGTGTTTACAATAGCATCTAATGAAACTCCCTTCTCATTCTCTACATTAGATTTAAAGGAATTCGTGGTAGTTAACTGTAGGTGATTGATCGCAGACCATATAGTTGAAACTTGATCTTTTATCATTATTTCCAAGCTATACATTTTCTCACTCAATTCACTGATCATCTCCTTAACCATTAGCTCAACTTCCTTGAAACTTTGTTGTGTGAAATTCTGCATCCTATTCTCAATTGCGTCCACATAGACTTTATTTGAAGCATCATTATCTTCTTCAGGATCCTGAACGTTGCACAATCGCTTGTTCTTGAATTGGTAGTTCCCCTTTCCATCTCTATTTATTATGTAACGATCTATTATTTTTCTACCTGGAGTGCCTCTTTGTGAGCCAAACCTATCGATACTCATGTTGAACTATGAATGAACATCTTCATTTTTATCTGCTTTAATATAGATGTCAAATCCATTTCTATAACGCCCCTCATTCATGGGAAACTCTGGAACTATCACAACGAAAGGTCTTGCTTCCGATTGACTCTCTCAAACGGATTTGCACAAATCTTTAAATTCATTGTAGGCCATATCAGTGTTTACATAGTCATCATAAATGTGCTTCAAATTTAAGTTGTCCTGTCTGAAGAGCAAGATCATATTTGTGTTGTTACGAATTAAATGTTTTGGCACTTTAGCATAGGATTGCGCTAGATATACAGAGTCAACTTTACGATGTCTGCCCATGCTGAAAAAAGCTGCTATCTTCATCTGCTTTTCAGTAATCACATCATCAAATATAAAGACAGAATTTTCTTTCACCTCCGAAGGCTGCATAACAGCTTCTCCATCACTGAATGTATTCACTTCTATTCCATCAACGCCTTCAAGCACTTTCAGTAGGTACTGATACTTTGGTTGGTAGAAAGACTTTGAATAAATATATAAATTTTCAAAGCGAAGACCATTCTCGTGTAGCAACATATTGAGTAATACATTCGTTTTCCCTGCGTTTGAGCTTCCTAAGATCAGAGCTCTAACATTAGAAGGAAACAGCTTTCCATGTCGATTACATCTAAAGTCGCTTTCGAAGTCTAATACCTGGATAGGAAGAGAACACTCTTGCTTGACAAGCTCCATCTTAGCAACTAACTTACAAAAGGCTTACATGGCGATTATATACCTGTCTGTAACGAAGCCATGTAAATCTAAAATATAGTTAATTGATAAGCATATCGAATAAAGAGGGTGATAACCTATAAAAGGAGATCAGTATATCATGGGAGCTCGAAGAGGAAGGTCGCCATCATATAAGTGCGGTTCTGGATTAATTAATTCAATAATTAATTCGCTACCATTCGAAGTTCACTTACCAGGATATAGATACTGCGGACCCGGAACGAAACTACAAAAGCGCTTGCAGAGAGGAGATCCTGGAATCAACCAATTAGACGAAGCGTGCAAGGAACACGACATTAGATACTCTGAACACAACGATATAGCTTCGAGGCACTTGGCTGACAAAGTTCTTATTGAGAAGGCTTGGAAACGTGTTCATTCGTCCGACTCCACTTTTGGCGAGAGGTTGGCCGCCAGGATAGTAGCTGCTATCATGAAAGGGAAGGTTGCATTGGGTGCTGGAAAACGAAAGAAGAGAGGAGGGTTCTTGCCTCTAATACCCATCATTGCCGGTTTAGGCGCTGCAGCTGGAGGCGCCCCTCAAATAGCTACTGCGGTCAATAAGAAGAAGTTCGCTGATAGGCAGCTTGCAGAAATGGCAAGACATAACAAGGTCATGGAAACTAAAGGAAAAGGTCTTAAAAAGAGGAAAGGGAAAAAGCTGATTAAGAAGAGGAAAGGAAGATCCTTGCAAATGAACCCGCCATCTTTGGCGGGCGTTTCTGAAATTGTGAAAAATTTAATGAAAAAGAATCGATCCAAATGCAAGAAAAGATCAAAAACTGTGGAAAAGGGCTTTACTTATACCGGAAGAAGCCCTAAGTAACATCGATATTCAATTATATGCCAAACAACTAGATATTCCTTATTTTAGGGGAGTATACATGATTGACAAACTACCTTCGAAGCCTCATTTCAAGGAGAGGATTGTTGTTAATCTTGACAGGTCTGAAAATGAAGGAACACACTGGGTTGCTGTAAGGAAGGAAGGTGATACAGAATACTACTTTGACAGCTTTGGTAACTTGAAACCTCCTCCTGAGATTGAGAAGTATCTACGGAATGTTAAAATCATGTATAATGCACAGAGATATCAGAATTTTGATTCAGTCATCTGCGGACACTTGTGCTTGCAGTTTCTATTGATCTAGTACCTCCTGCACAACTCTGAAGATGAGCTATACGGTTACAGTGAGCGGATCAGATTCAGTTATTTCATCTTTTATAAACCCTCCGCTTCAGCTCGATCCCAATGCCCCTTATGAGGTTGCATTATTGAATTTTGAAACCTTTTATTCGATACCAAACATAGACTACAGCAATAATCATTTTCATTACATACGCGATGGTAATCCTGAAACCATTGTGATCCCACATGGAACCTATGAGATTGGTGATATTCATTCGTTTCTAAAGGATAAGCTAGGACTGAATGATGATGTCTTCTACATAAAACCTAATAATAATACAATGAAAGCAGTTATTAAATGTCCTTATACCGTTGATTTTACAAAGAAAAACTCCATAGGATCGCTTCTAGGATTCGCAACCAATAAAATTATACCTGCAGGTGAAGCTCACGAATCCGATGACCTTGTGAATATATTTAAAGTGAGTATCATACGCATCGAGTGCAGTATTGCAACAGGTTCATTCATAGATGGAAAAAGTGGACACTCGCTCTACAAGTTCTTCCCTTCTGTGCCTCCGGGATTTCACATCTCTCAGGAACCTTCGAATCCGATATATCTACCAGTGATAGATACAGAGTGCATAGACGAGATCACGATTCGCGTGGTGGACCAACACGGCTCTCCGATCAACTTCAGAAACGAGGTTATAACTACAAGAGTGCACATACGGCGCAATGGCAATAAATATTAGAAGACATTCCAAGCGTCGTAATAAGGCTCGCATTGCAAGCTTGAAGCGTACTCTCTCTCCAGCAGTCGACGAGTTAACACGTCTAAATCGCAAGTTCCTCGAGAAGTTAGGCTACAGAGTGCTATAATGGACATCTTAACCGTGACAGAAATTCCATCCTTCGATGACAAAATCACCAAGGAGGAGGAGCATGTCTTTCTACCGTATAACTCATCCGCCCTGGATATCAACGATGAAATTAGAATACCATGTCAGGCTGAAGATTTGTATACGCTGCCTAACAGAAGTTACCTTTACATCGAGGGGTCTCTAACAAAGCCAGATGGAAAGCCCTCTACTACAGCGAAACTCACCAACAACGCCATGGCATTCATGTTTGATGAAATTCGCCTGGACATGAATGGTACAACTATAGACAGAACGAGAAATCCCGGTATAACCACAACCATGCGAAATTATGTGGCGCTCAACCCACTGGAGTCTAATCGTCTGTTGAATGCCGGCTGGACTTATCCTGGAGAAGAACCTGACATAGTATATCCTGAAGTGGGAACTTTAATGCCATAGTACCTCTATCGATGCTACTCGGTTTTGCTGATGACCACAAGGAGCTGATACTCAATAGCAAGTTTGAACTAATTCTCATAAGATCCAAGGATTCTAAAAACTGTGTTCAGGCACAAGCTGGAGACATCCCTAATGTTAAGCTGACTAGAATTGAGTGGAGGATGCCTGTGATACGACTTTCTGATGCTGAAAGGGTTCACATCCTTAAAATTGTCAAGGCCGATACACCTCTGCATATCGCCTTTCGTTCCATGGATCTTTACACCCAGCCTGCAGTGCCAGAGGCTAAATCATTCACCTGGAATGTAGCAACAACATCAAAACTTGAAAAGCCACGTTTCGTTATAGTTGGAGCACAGACCGCAAGAATGGACAATTTAGCAAAGAATAGCTCCGAGTTTGATCACTGCAACATCAGTAATCTCAGATTATTTCTCAATAGTGACTGCTATCCCTACCATGATTTGATTTTGGATTTTGGAAGTGCAAAGTTTGCATCATTATATGAAATGTACTGTAAATTTCAAAGTTCCTATTACGATAGAGAAAATTATCCGCTCTTGAAGAGAAAGGATTTTCTTGCAAGCGCACCGTTATTTGTGATAGACTGTTCTCATCAACCCGAGGAGGCTATTAATGGAGCCGTCAACATCAGACTCGAGATTCAAGCATCTACACCTATTCCGAAGCAAACATCATTGTACTGCCTGATCCTGCATGATAAAGTGTTTACCTACAAACCGCTTTCTAATGTAATGCAGACAATAATATAGTTATTTTGTATACAAATGGTATTAATATTGTATTTAAAAGTAGGAATAATGTTTACATTTGTGGATGGATGTAATAAGTATTTTTAAGAAAAATAAAGCAAGTTGATATTCTATAACTCTCTTTTATTGATTTCATTATACAATAACATCATTTTCCTTCTCCCTTTCCTACTTCCTGAATAGCTAGATACTTTAAAGAAGTCATAAAAATTATTCAAATGTCTTTCAATATAGGGCAATAGACGTTTTAAATTTCCTATATCATCAAGATTTAAAGATATTGCATGATCATTTAAACAATTATTTATAAAATGCGCTGAATTTGAAAGAATTACAATAATATTATATGCATAAATTACATTATCACTATATTCTACACCAGTAAATTTTTGCTCTTGTAGATAATCTTCAATACTTTCAATGTCTTTAGATATTATATCCCAATCCACCTTTTTTATATAAACGAAGGAATTATCACTTCTACACTTTATGAAGAGGGAGGGGATTTCGTAGTACAAACCGATGTTGACTGTATGCGCGGGTGATATGGTGACGTCATCAAGCATGATGAGACGATTCTCCATTTTCCGGTGGCTGGTCCTGTGATTCTTCAATGATTAAGAACAGTAAATGGTCATCACCTGGAAGTCTCCTCTTACTATTACGCTTCTGCCTTTTTGGGATAGTCTCGCCCCTTCTCTTCCGTTGCACCCTTTTTGTAGTTCTATAACAAATATATTAAAAGGATTCGTTAGAGTCATGCTAAAATATTTTTTTTCATTAGTTAAAGAAAAACAAACATATATGTATTATCAAGAAATGTAATACGTACCTCAAGCTTTTGCCTGTTTCTGAGAACGTCTGCGGTGAACAATCTGGTGTCTTTTGATTTAGCCAGTTCTCAACCTTCGTGGCATTCTCCTCGGGAGCTATATCATTAGGTAGTGAAGCCAGACCTTGATCCACAGGTAGAGTATCCCGATCAGCGATTGGATATTCCACTATATCAATGTCACGTCCATGAGGGAACAGGTCTTCTTCACACACTGGAAAGTTATGCTCAATCATTCGGAACCTACAAGAAATAAAGTATATTTTGGTTACCCTCTCTCGAATAAAGAGGTGAAATAGATTCATAGAAAACATAATTCTATTATTCTTTTACTTACTCAAGTTTTCTCTTCCTTCGTTGGTAGACTTCACAATACTCGTTGCACAGGAAGAATGACGCCATGCGATCGTGCTCTGCTGGATTGGTACATAATACTGAATGTGTGTACCCGTCGCATGTTTCCGTATCGCATTCTAAAATATGCTTTGCAACAAACACATCAACACCATCGGCACCATCAACGTGCATGGGTTTTTCTCTAAAAGTATAAAACATATTACAAATTAGATGCTTATATTAAGGAGGAATGTTAAAATGTGTTTTAAAGAAGTAATACCACTTACCGGTTTTCTCTTTGGTACACCTTACAGTTCTCTGTACACACGGCAAGACTCGTCATCTGATCATGGTGTGATGCTTCCTCGCATAAAATTCTATGCATTACACCATTACAAGTTTCGGTGTGGAAGTACTTGTAATGACTCGCTTCCAACGCGCACTCGCTCCAAATATCTGAACTATCAGCCATTTTCCACTTCGCTATGTAACTCACGAATACTAAATGATCACAAAACGCTGGCTATATAGCTGCCTACTGAATTGCTTAAACCGGTTAGTGACGTCAGATTCAAGTGGAGGGAGACTCCGCAAGAAGAAACGTTTTAAACAAGATTGAAGTTATGTAAAAAACTTATATAAGATAAGTGAAGTTGTGTTACTAGTGTTTAGTTGTTATTAATAAGATTGAACTTGTTTACATGACGTCAGAGTCGAGTGGTGGGGGAGTCTGCATGACGAAACTCGTTTAGACAAGACTGAACCTGTTTACATGACGTCAGAGTCGAGTGGTGGGGAGTCTGCAGGATTAAACTTGTTTAGACAAGATGAAACCTGTTTAACACGTCACAAATTATCTGCAGTTTCCCTATTGTACATCTGCCTTTTACATTCAGTGAATACATTTATCGATATCTGATACACTATATATTTCCTTATTTTAATTTATCAAGCTACGTCACGCAACCAAAGGTGCTTTGATGTAACCCGGCAAAAGTTGGTCGCATGTGAGAAATCACGTTATACGCCTCCCGCCGCGCCGATTATTTAATTAAGTAATTGATCATTTCTTTATTATATAATAATTATATATTCATTTGTTTATTGATTAATTTAATTATTTCTTTATTTAATTATTTGTTACCTAATTAGTGGCGGCTCTTTTGAGAAATTTTAAAATATTAGGTCGATTCTGTGACGTCATTAATTTCGGGATTCTGTAAACTCAAAGGGGTGGAGATAATTGCTTATCAGATGTCGGCATCTCTTTGAGGGGTTTTAAAATACTGTGCTGGATTTGACTCGATTCTGTGACGTCACTGTTGGTCGTGTGCCTGGTTGGCGTGTTTTATGACGCCATTCATGACGTATACCATTTAGAGGTGTGTCTGTGACGTCATTCGTGCTATGAGGTGGGCGGCACTTTTAAGGACAAAGAGGTGTGATACTAGGATTACATTGTAATCCAATTAGCGCTATTGTTATCTCATTAGAGGCGGCTCCTTTGAGGGGTTTTAAAATATTGTTCTGCCTTTTGAGTCGATTCTGTGACGTCACTGTTCGCGTGCCGGGCTGGCGTGTTTTATGACGCCATTCATGACGTATGCCATTTAGAGGTGTGTCTGTGACGTCATTCGTGCCATGAGGGGGGCGGCACTTTCAAGGACAAAGAGGTGTGATAATAGGATTACATTGTGATCCAATTAGGGCTATTGTTATCTCATTAGAGGCGGCTTCTTTGAGTGGTTTCAAACTACATATTCTATCTACTTATAAGGTACCCACCAGAAAATTTCAATTGGAACTGAAACAACTGCACTTACAACATACCACTAGAAGAGTATTTAACAAACGCCAAATATAAGAAAATAGAACACCAATGTTTATGTGCTGCATAAAAACATGAAAATGTTTCCTTAGAGAAGCACTAAAAGCACTGTTCTAGAATTGAAATTATGAAGATCTACGTTGTTTCTTTCGGAGAGGATGAGGCGTTAGGGCAGCGTTCCTTTTGTTGCCTTACCCAGCCAACCGCTGCCGTGCCTCGCTGATGAAGGAGTGGCAGGTCAGTTATTTTTTCTTCATTCTGTTCGTCCAACTCTGGGATATCGGCAGGCGCCGCATTTCAACCGTTATCAACGCACCCAACAGACGCACACCTACCGTCGCTGTGTTGGAGCAGAATCTTATTAGCAGCCCACCGTGGAAATATATTCCTCCATACTGCAGGTTTATGGAATGCTGCAGGAGAGCACGACAGAACTTGCACTATCGGTGCAGAAGAAATATTGCTATGCTGGGGGTTGAGCAGAGGAGAGGTATGCATTTGTTTCTGAGGGGAAATAATCTTGAATGCTTGGGAAGGAAAGGAAGAAGCAGAGGATAAGGTGTATATGGGTAGGGGAGGCGAAGAAGGGAATGAGGATAAAAAGCTGAAGTTGGATATGGTCAAGGAACACGCGCTGAGATGTGCCAGGAATGTTTGGCAGAGGTGAAGCAGTGGAAGAAATTGGAGCAGAGGTTATATGGGGCTGATGATTGGTAGAGATTGAAACACTGGAAGGAGAATAGGGTGGAGACGGTTATTGTGGAAACCACGGAAAAGGCGGCGTAGCTCCTGCATACAAGGCGTTGACAAAGTGACTGGAGAATTGTCCACTGTCGATGCTGGTCAAGGAACGCAAGGAGACGTAAACGTTCTGCAACAAAGCCCTTCTGCTGTCCCTGTTCGATGACTCCTGTACCCAGGATTGCTGTGGCTGGAGATGATGGAAGCGGGGGAAACCTCCTGAACTGAAGAAGAATCGTTCCAGAGGGCCTTGATATAATTTAGCAGCGTATTGAAAATCACTGGCACTGAAGATGTAGAATCGCTCCAGTTGTTTTGCTCTTGGGGGAGCTGGCCGATGGTGCTCAGAAGGGCTGGCATAGGTGCCTGCTCTGCTGGTGCCGAGGCTAACGAAAGCGACAGGCTATGGTGAGTTTGAATCAGCCGATAACAGCAGTCCTATCCTGTGCAGTATAGGCATGGGGCTGTATGTCGTTCGTGTGGTCTGTGTGATGTTACGTTCGTTTTACTTTGTTAACTAGTGAAATGAATAATATTTAGTACTTCAGGTTAGTGAAAAGGTGTTATATTATCATGTAGTTAACACATATTCCAGTTTGTTCGTAAATTTAATGTATTTAGTAGTGTTTTCAAGTAGGCTGTATGTTAACCTCCGGGAAAGTTCTAACGGCTTCGATGCCATATTGCATCTTATCGCTTGAATTTAGATTGAAGCATTTCTTTAAGTAAATTCTGCTTATTCTTTTATTGTACGTTTGATATTACGTAGTTCTATCTTTGTTTAAATGTTAAGAAAAATTATATCAATTATTGAACGAAATAATAACTTCTGTGTTCAACCACATGGTGGATACAAGTTAATGTTCAAATTACTATTTTTTCCGTTTTAGGAACTCAGAGTTGTAAAAAATGCCTCGACGTTGTAGTGTCTTTGGGTGTAGACCAAGTTATGACACAGAAAGTGAAAAACTACAACATTTTCACTACCAAAAGATGAAAATCTTCGTAAGATTTGGCTAAGGCATATTCCAACGGATTTTGTTTGAAATTAAAAAATCCTTTTGTTTGCATAAATTATTTTGAGGAGACGTGTGTTATAAGAATAGACAGGATTTCTACTTCAAAGGAAGAGTTGATAGAATATGAAAGGAAAATCCCTAAACTCACAGAAAATGCTGTACCAACAATATTTTCTAGTACACCCTCTTACTGTTCTAAAATGGTTCCCAAACTAAAACATCTTGCTGATAAAGAAGACGAAAATTTGGTCCAGTCATTTCGAGAAAGCATGTAGATAGCATTAATTCTTTTGTAGTTATAAGAAGAATCAATTCCAGTAAGACTAAATGGACAGTAATTAAGCATGAGGGAACAATTTATATTTGTTTAATGGGTATAAATAATGGCACATCTTGTGTCATTCCTTTTATAACAGTCAAAGATCATTTAACTTCTACTGTTGTTTTGGAGAACTTTTGCATCAATGTTTCTAGTACTAATAATGTGAAAAAATTGATTTCATTAAATGTTTTGGATAGTATTATGACACAAATTTAAAATGGTGAAATATTACCCACAGTTATGGATAAAATAGAATCTGATATCCAGCTGCTACAGTCTCTACCAAACCATGATGAGAATGCCCATATGAAGTTTATTGTAGAGCAATTAAATCTGTCACAGACTCCAAAGAATAACAGGCGTTATGGCAACAAATGCATGATTCTTGCTTCCACTCTGTATGTCCATTGATCATCTGCCTACAATGTACTAAGAAAATGCAATATGTTGATTTTGCCTCACCCACATACACTGCAGAAACTAATGTCGTTCTATGAATTGTCTTTGGCAAGAAGTTCTTGGCTGGAAAAGAGATTTAAAAATTTAAAAAACATGAACACATAGTATCTCTCATGATGGATGAAATACATATTCAGCCAAAACTGTCATTCAAAGGAGGTGCGATTTATGTCAAGAGTGCAACTGATCCTCAGAAATGTGCAAAAACTGCTCAAGTCTTCATGATATCCTCACTACTTTCTAAATATGTTGATGTCGTTTCCATTATAGCAGTTATCAATTTAACAAGTGAACAGCTGAAGACATACATTATAGAAGATCTGGGTATGTTGGAAAGAATTGGCTTTACAGTTATTAGATTAATTTCAGACAATAATATTGTGAACAGAAAAGCATATCAACTTATGACCCCAAATAAATTTTGCAGCCTAACATTACTCACCCACTAGACTCATCAAGAAGGCCTTTTTTTATATTTGATACCGTCCGCATTTTAAAATTTATCAGAAATAATTGGCAGACCAAAAGAAATGCAAATAAGACCTTGTATTTTCCTGATTTCAACCATCACTCCAATATACCTTCAGCTTAATATAGGCACTTAGAGTTGATGTATGAAAAAGAAAAGAAAAACCTAGTTAAGTATGGGCACACACCTTCCACCAAAGTGTTATATCCATCGTCAATTCAGAAGCAGAATATGAGCTTGGCATTGAAAATTTTCAATGACAATAACTTTGTGGCCTTGAAACATGTCACACAAAATCTTGGTGCTTCGGAAAATATTGATGAGACTGCAAATTTCCTAAATATCATTGTTAACTGGTGGAAAATAGTTAATGTTAAAAGTGTGTTCGAAGGGAAACGATTCAATGATCCATACAGAGAGGCCATTAAAAGCCTAAAAGTTATGCATTTTTAATTTCTAAGGAAAATGTGTCATTGCCTAAAAATTTGGAGGATTTCTGTTCCATCAGTAAATGCATTAACTCCGCAGACATTTCAGTCCTTGATTACCACGCTGGAATCTTTCCTGGAAATCATTCCATATATATTTGAGAAATATAACACAGATTACATTTTGCTAAGCAAATTTCAGAAACAACCTGGCGGAGGAAATTGCTATTTTAAAAGCTCTGGAAGAACTCCATAGCATACCAGATATGCCGCATGAAAACAGACAAGTAGGAATGTACACTGACAGAAAAGTAATGCTTTCACTACTAAATAACAATACAAACACAGTTTATTAATATAACATATCCACAAACGCTTGGAAGTTTGGATCAAAGCCAATGGAAAATTCATTTTAGCTGGGTGAAGCAATTATAGGTATAGCTGGAAATGAACTAGCAGCTAAACTGGCAAAAGAAGCAGCTGAAGACAAATAAAAGGAAATTGTTACAACAGAATTCCAAAAACCTCAATTAAAACAATGTTAAATGTAATAGGATTACAGATATGGCAAGAAAGATGGAACAATTCTACAGAAGGTGCATCAACTAAGTCCTTTCCATCTGTCAAAGACAGGCTCAAAATAAAGCTTCCCATAAGCCCAGAATTTACAGCAATTTTCTCAGGACATAGTTATACCAGATCATACCTTCATCAATTTCACATCATTGATGACCCAATATGCCCATGCAGCAGAAGAGAGCAAACAGTGAATCATATCATCTAGCACTGCCCAAACATGGAACAACAATAAAAGCAGCCAATTAACGAAACAAGAAGGCAGGGAGACGTTTGGCCAATTAACAACCAGCAACTCATAACAAGACATTCTCAAGCATTTCAGTGGTTCCTTTGAAGTATTAGCATGCGAGTTTGCAATAACCCATAAGAAATATTAGTGCAAGCACAAAGAGCTCAAGAATGAGTGAAATACATTCAATATACTATGGCAAATAGTATATTCACCCTAATTATAAATTACAGTTGAAGAAAGCAACATATGTAATTAAAACCATGTAATATTACTCTGGTAATGGGGCATGCTGACTAATTCCAAAAAGTGGTTCTTTCAGGTCATATTGGAATTAATAATGGTACCTAGGAACTAAGCATTATTAGCTTCTTCTATTTGTTCCCAACATATTCTATTCCTACCTCTGAGAAAATTTTGTGCTTTGTATAAAACTAATGTAGTTAGTTTTTCCAAAGTTATTATTCATTTTTTTGCTTTCAAACCACTTATTTATTAGGCTTTAAATTCTATGGAATAAATCTGTCAAGTGACTCATTTTGTGTTCCTTAATAAAAAAAATATATATATATATCACCTGCAAAGAGAACCAAAGCAACATAGTCTTTTATTACTGTGCGGAGATCATCATGTATAGTAAAAATAATAGTGCTCCACAATGGAACCTTTTGGGATTGCATGCTTTATTTCAGACCATTCCGAGTATGCAGTACTGTTTGAAGTATTTATTATAAAATTTATTTTTCTATTGAATAAATATGAATTATGTTTGTTTGTAGAAATTGAGTAACAGGAATGTCCAAATTAGTTGAAAAATTATTTGTAATCAATTTTCAACACTCGTCTCTTACTTTTTATTTTTTGAGAGACTAGTTTCCTATTCTTGACCTTTTGAGTTTTCGTGCCCCAAGCCCTCATTCAATAGGTTTCCATTTACTCACATGAAAACTTTGAAACATGAAATGTGCTATACTCTCGGACATCTAGTGGCTGATATGCTAAGCTTTCACATGTGCGTCATTTCATTTTTAGCAATTTTGTTATCAGTTATTAGATGGGCATTTACAACAAAAATAAGTGCAAGACTTACATTGTGCATGTTGTGGTTCTCAAAAGGGGAAATATTGTTACTCGTCTACCTTCGTATAGCTGTGATTTGAATGCAATTATGCTGGCATGGGCAAAAATAAGGAATGTTTTCAGAGGATGCAATGATAACTGGAAATATTCAAATCTGTGGAAACTTGCTATAGAAGCGATGATCTGGAAATGCAATAATGGAGAAATGATGGTGTAACAGCAAATGCAATTGATTAAATTATAAATACATAAGAGGAAACCAGTATTAAAATGATGCAGAGGACTTGCAGATCAAAGAATCATAAAGTGAGTGAGTGTTCATAGCTGTCATAAAGCCCACCTCGGTAGCTTGGTGGTATCGAGTCTGTTTCACGTTCAAGGGGTCCCAAATTCGAATCTCGGTCAGGATGAGTTACCTGGGTAAAGTTTTTTCCATGGTTTTCCCTTATCCTAAAAGATGAATATTGGGTGACTCTCATCTCTATGGACCCTGGGGTCATTTGAGCATCATTTCACCCATTCCATTCATCCTCCGATATGACTTAACGTTGGAGGATACAAAATTACAAGAAAAGCTTTTATATTATTTTTTTCTGCACCTATGCGTTTCATAGCACAGTAAATATATAAGCATAAAACTTATCGGATGGAGTTCAATTCATTGTTTGTCCACACATCTCACACCTTCGGCACTTAACTTGGCTCATCTTATTGCGATTTGTGTTTTTCTAGGTTGACCACACTGCAGAGACCATAGCGTGTTAGCTCGCTCCTCTTCCCCTCGGTCCGCACCACACCACAAATCTAGTGCCCAAGAAAATGAGCGCATATGGTACATCAGCCATTCTACCAGCATACGGTACTGTCCTAATCCTCATGCTTGGCTATTGGGGTCAAATAACCTCAAAATTATTGGGCCATTGGTATGCTGTGAAGGCTTCAATGTTTGAAAATGTGCTCAAAAATAAAAGCAAGCTTCTAACTATGTGCCCCATCTCATTAGTATTGGTTGCAGAGATAATGGAACACCTTGGGAATAGGCTTTGAAATTCTCTCTGCTGCAGGGGATTTGACGAATATCTATAAAAGTATTTAAAATATGTGCAAATACTTGTGGAATGTGTGACCTCAGTTCTACCAGTGCTCTATGTAAGCCATGTGCCTATCATTTGTTGATAAATTCCATGATTGATTTAGCCACCTTAACCATATACAGGGTGGCATCAGTAATAAAAGGCAAAACGTCCTAATACCAGAGTCCATTAGGTTCTTCGTGGCACTATGAAATACAATTCTTTCTTAATGTTGACCTGTCCGCCTAACAGTGCCCCATGTGATGCTCCAAGAAATTGTTTCACTTAGCTTTATTCAGTTTATTTAAAGAAATATTTGCAGAGACAAACACCTCACACAGCTCCTTAAAAATTTCCGAACCTGCATCAGCGTTTCATATATACGACACATAGATAACACGATGCACAGCCACTGTTGCAAATCGGCTGGTTCACTGACCGAATAACACAGTTGTAACACCAAGCAGTGTGAGGCAATGTAAAAGGAAACTCCCCTATTAGGAGGTTAAGCCAAACGGAACCCACGGGGTCAAGACTGGTGTCATTGCACGAGATGGCACAATTTAAAAATCATTTATCTGCTTATATGCTTTAGAAGAACAGGATATGCCCTGAGATATCAAAAAATGGGCTAAAACGTTAAAATAGAGAAAAATGACTGAAAAAGGTGACTGTAATTAAATGTCATCGGAATCTGCACTCTGCCGATGATGATATTCATGGATTGTTAAACTTTTAATTGAAACCATATTTTGAAACAGATAAGTGAAATTGAATTTTAATACAGTTTTGAGTTGCACTAGTACTTGATGCTCCATATATTGCTAGTGTTTGCCTAGAAAGTGTTTCTTTAGTACCTTCCCATTGGTATTTTTTGGTGAATTTCTTGGAGGTGAATTTTGATGAACTTCAAGTTCAGGTTGTTTTAAAAGGTGCTGTCAAAACTGAACAGTTTCCCTTCATATTTCTTTATGAATATCCTTCCTCATGTGGTTAATGCAGTTGGACCTGAATACTTCTTAATAAATGGATTTCTTGTTCTATATCATGATTCTCACTCCAAAAATGGTATACCACTGCCGATTTCTCTATTTCTTTGTTCTTGATGTTCCAAAAATTCTCTTTAAGTCTCTTGTTCAAATTCCTTTTTGTTTTGCCAGTGTAAAGGTTTTCACAGCCTTTGCAATTTATTCGGTATACACCTGAGTTTTCATTGTGTGTTTCTCTTTTAAGTTATTTGATTTCAAAGGTAAATGGTTCTGTGGGGCCAAAAATTTTGTGTTCTTCGAAGAATTTTTGGAAAAGGTATTGTCGCGAACCTATTATTGTGATAGCGCGGCCATCACACAAAGTGACAGATAGTGCAACGTGGAGATAAAACCTTGCTGAAACAGAAAAAGAGACAGATACCTGTGTGGAGGGTTCAATTTCTTGATTGTTGCAGAACATACCAGAAATATCTAGCAATATGAGTAGAGTATTTAAGGAAGCCGAGACTCTTCAAGGGAGAGTGGTAATCTGAACTGAATTGCCTACAACTGTGTTTTGAAAGTGAATTCTTTTTTGTGGTCAACGACCTTGTCAATTAATTTTTGTGTATATTACGTAATTCTGTTTCTGTAATGGCTGACCAAAGGGTGTTTCTACGGAAATAAAAGGCATTTTGAATTTCTGCAACTTGGACTCTTAATCTTACGAACCCACAGAGTCACAGTATGCAGCCCTGGGATGGTATGTAATTTTTCTGTATGAAGTTTTATTACTGATTGGGGACGGAGTAGTTCTTTTTTTGTGCCTGTATTGTCTTTTGAATGTATCAGATTTCTATTTGACCAGTTCAGCACTGAATCCACTGTATTCTGCAAGTTGAACTATATGATTATACTTTCAGATATATTCCATCTTGTTTAACGGGACATTGACCAGCCTCCAAGTTAAACTGTTGATAACAACCTTCTTGTGTTGTCTTGGGTTGTATCAATCTGATGTTATGAAATGTTCTGTGTGTGTTTCTTTCCTATACAAATGCTAAGTTCTAGTTAGATTAGTTTTCTGATTAGTTTTGGGTCTAACAAAGGGATTTCGTTATTTTTCGTTATTTTTTGGAAAAATGCTTTCTAAGTAAACACTAGCTATATATGGAGCATCCAGAACTAGTTAGACCCAAATTATATTTATTTTATGCTTCATTGTATCATAGTCCGTACTCATTAAGAATATTGTATTTTAATTTTTATCTTACTTTTCTGTCAGCAACTTCAATTTTTGTGTATTACTGGACAAAAAAATTTCATGCATGCAAAATTTTTATGGTAGTAAGAAATAAAGTGACAAAGTAAGTGTAAGTCACAAAGTATCAAAAAAACTGACTAAAATAATTTTCTTCAAGAAGTAAACAGTTGCTAGTATTAAAGTTCAATATTATACCATATGGTGGAAACCATTTTATTGCAGGTACACTGATATTTCTCATAACAGAATAAAGGAAATCACTTGTAGACACCTTCATACTACAAAAGATTGTAACACAGGCCTAAGAGAGATTCATTATTCTTTCAGGTAGTGTGAGGGATCCATCAGGTATTACCTCCAAATCATTCATAGCTCACTACAGCGAACTCCAAGAGGAAGCAGAAGGGCGATATCATCTGATGCAGATGTTAGTTTCAAAACTTCCCACTTGATTTCCAGGACACACTTCATACTTGTTAATGTGAGGTAGTATATACTGTTATATTCTGAAACAGAGTATTAAATTAAGGACGACCTCACATTTACCTGTGCCAATTGGAAATGAGAGGCTAATCCAGAATGTGTCTGTGTGTAAGCCATTTGCTGAAGTGCCAATTAATGAAGTAAGATTTAAATCAATTTCAAATTATTAGTATGGATTAGTAAAGGCCTAGCTCTTCATTATACATTGTTCTGCCTTGTCAAACATTATATATTTCTTTCCCAAGCTATTATTCTAAGCAGTGAAAAATTATTTAAAATGAAATTATTATTTACTGATATGGATCCATAAAAATTGATGTAAATGGTGCTGATGCTGATAACTAAAATAATGATGATTATGATGATGATGATGATGATGACGACGATGACGACGACGATGATGATGATGGTGATGATGGTGATGATGATGGTGATGATGATGATGATGATGATGATGATGATGATGATGATGATGATGATGATGATTTTTATCTTGTTCTACATGCTTCTGGCTTATTGACCTAAGTGCCCAAGCTAAGGATGAGTGAACTCAAATCCAATGTAACATATCTTTCTTTTCCTTTTAATTGTCCACATTATAATTACTAATTATACAAAGCGCAATTCCTGTGTTAAACTTATTTGTTGTTTTAACTAATTGATGGAAATTAATAGTTTACTCATCCTAGCTGTATATAAGCTAAGATTTCTGATAGATTGGGTCAACATGAAAAATACAATGCCATGGCCGAGACTTGAATCACATATCCCCTGGTTTCCGTCCAGTTGCACTAGCCAATTGAGTTACCCTGTCCAACGTGCTGTCCTGATATTGAATTCTCCAATTGACTCATATACTTCCCCGGTAAACAACTAGGGACTCTTGCATTCAAGATACACCGTTTGCGGCCAATTCCTATCGTGAGTACTAGAGTACTTGCAAAATAAACTGTGTGAAACCAGGAGATCAGTGGTTCAAATCCCAGCAATGGCTCCGCCTGCACTGCCGTATGTAGTAAAAGTTGGCGTTAAACACTACACATTTCACATTTCCAGCCATGGCATTGAATTTTTCATGTTGACTCAATCTATTATTTGTTTCCCTATTCTTGTTACTTCTACCAGCTTTTGCTGCTCTTTGCTGTTTTTGTTAGAGCAGTAGATAGTTTTGAGTTCTATCAATGATGCTTTTGCTAAAAGAACCGATGCTCAATGTATTTGATGGAGGCAGTATGCACATTTGCTGTATTTTGTTACAGTTTAATCTCTTTAGCTTGAAACTAGAGAGAGGAGCTCCAGTGAGCATTTCCTGTCACGATTGCCTTGAATAATTTCAACAGTGCTCTAATATTCATAATGTGTGTCAAATAACTTGTGCTGGAACAAGAATGGGTAATTTCAAAAATAGAGGCATTATCAGTGAAGTATTTAATTTGTTTGAGTATTGAAGTAGTCACTATGTTTGCATTCTTCTTTATTTATAAATGTTAGAAAGTATTTCAATTGTGCTCTGACATTTAAAAGTGTAGGCGAGTGGAAGTAAGTGTGACTAAAAGCAAAAAGAATGAGAAAATTAGATTTTAACTCATATTACTTTTTGTTGCCAGCCTCTTCAAAAGCTTGACAATAATTGTGGAACATTCACATCCTAATGGTTACAGTTTAACATTGTCATTCTCACTTATAATGATCCAGCCTTATTTAATGTGAAATCTTAAAATCCAATTTCTTGCGGAATACAATGCATTATCTAGATAGGTGTACAGAAACTGAAAATATTAAATTCAATATAAATGAAATTGCATAATGTATTTTTTGTAGCTTTGCAGGGTATTTTGAGGAATTTTCATATGCTGGAGGAAGGATGAGGATCTCCAGGTCTCCGCCTTAAATATATGAGGTCTGTACGAAAGGTATCACAAATTTTGTGTTTGCTTGATCGCGAAAATTCAAAATTGCGATACGTTTCGAACAAACCTCGTATGTGGCAATCATCGGATGCAACCAAGCCACCAGCGCCTTGATGGAGGGATCGTTCACTTCATAGACCCATGTTGGACATCGTGTTGCATGACGACGTTGCGTGCAGCCCATCTGCAGGACCTCCACTAGACAGTGACTCCGAGGACCCATTAGGTATGCCTGCCAATGTTCTTTTGATTCTCTTTCTTTGCTAAGGACCATCATTTAACGGGTTCTTGAGGTGCCAAGTTCAAATATCTTTCATGGTGAGTTACCTGGATAATGTTTCTTCTAGGGTTTTCCCTAATCCTTAAAGATGAATGTCGTGTAGAATGTTCTACATTTCTGCAAAACAAACTTTTTATTCTACGTAACCTTCAAAGCCACAATATTGATTTAACGTTAAACTGTGATCCAACATTTACAGGCTAGATTCCGTAATATAAATACATCATTCATGAAGGTTATGTGGTATCTTTATGCTTTCTCTATGTGTAGTATCTTTATCATTCTATAACACTGATTACTCCTTAATTGTCTGTTTTGATGGGGTAGTTTGTTAAAATACTCAAGTCTCAAGTACTGGATACTTTATCAGACTAGGTGCTGGTATCTGATCATGGTTTTGCCTCAAGTATCATATTCCTGACTATGTGGTTCTTAACAAATAATGTGAGATTCAAAATTACAATGAATTGGCTATCTGAGTTGTTTATTTGTTTGTTTGTTTGTTGTTTGTTCATGGAGCAGCGCTCTAGGAGATTGAACATGTCATACAGAAGGCAACGCCCACCAAAGCAACATAAAACGTTTTGACTACTATTACCATACATCATAACATGTCTTTACTTCTAACGAGCTGTTTTCAAAGTGATCTTTTACCTGTCTGTGTCCATGGTGCATGTCGCTAACTACTGCAATAACCTAGGATATTTATCCTTTAAAATCATGCAGTGTACATTTGTAAAATAACAGGACATGGTGTATTGTGAAGACTTAAATTAAAGTATTCAGAGACAGAGATGGCCAGTATAAAATAACAATAATTTTAACATACGGGATTCAAAGAAATGGTGGAAAACTTAAAGAAAGGTTGAACAAAGTTATATAAAAAAAAAACAAGTTGTAACTTAAAATTTCACTTATCTTATAAGAAATTATGATTATTCTCTTATCAATTGTCCGGGATCGCGATTTCATGTAAAACTTATACACATCTTCAGCCAGAAACAAGGCTATCACCTCTTTAGGAATGCTAGGTGTTGATATGATCTTATTGGTATTACCAAAATCTGAAAATAAAACATATTTAAAAACAGAACCGACTGCCAGTATTTCAAAATTCATTACACGATATTACACAAATATAAATATTTGTTACAAAGGCCTCACATATCTTAAGAAATTGGTGTTGATACTTCTTTCTAATGGAGATTGATTTCACAAAATGGATTGTTTTCATCATCAGCCTACTCCGTTATACATAAAACAGTGGAGTTGGGTGATGATGAAAACAATCTATGAAATCAATCTCCATTAGAAAGAAGTATTAACACCAATTTCTTAAGATAAGTGAAGCCTTTGTATCACATATTTATATTCACGTCATATTTATGGCTTCATTGTCGCTAGGTTCATTTTCTACGTAATTATTACATGATGTTTTTTTTTTAAAATAAACATATCTTCCCAAACCATTAGTTTTATTGGACCATTTTATTGTTTTAATAATTTAACTTCTGGATTTATTTCATGGTTAAATGACCAAAATTGTTCTGCTATGGCCGATATATCAGTTTGTTTATACTTAATAATATGAAAATATTCTTTCGTTCTGGTTTCTAAATTACGTTTTGTATTTCCAATATAAACCTGAGCACATTCGAAACAGTTAAAATGATAACTGCCAGCTTTTTATGACTATGAATTTTATCTTTTTTTTAGAAAAATCAATACACTTTTAATACCATATTTATTTTGAGGCATTAAAGTTATACCAAACTCTTTAAAAAAATTTCTTAAAATGCTTATTAACCCAAGGATGGTAAGTAACTTTTTTAAAATTATAATCGTCTTTATATTTCTAAGGGTAGATATATCATTACCAGATTTTGGATATTTGCATTTTCAATTTTTTTTATAAAGTCACTATTAAAACCATTCCTATTTATTATTAATTAATAATTAATTAATAATGTATAATTTTTCTGGCATTTATCAGTTTAATTGTTTTGATTGTGAAATTTATATTGGAAAGAAAAAACATATTTTGGAAACCAGAAAGAAAGAACATTTTCGTAACATTATGTATAAACAG
Source organism: Mantis religiosa (assembly GCA_030765055.1). Classification (NCBI taxonomy): domain Eukaryota; kingdom Metazoa; phylum Arthropoda; class Insecta; order Mantodea; family Mantidae; genus Mantis; species Mantis religiosa. The sequence continues at coordinate 35,467 of JAUKNK010000215.1, forward strand.
ACTAATAAATTGGCCATAGCAGATCAATTTTGGTTAGATTAGATTAGATTAGATTAGATTGATTTGCGTTCAGTAGGTTCACTTGTAGCCAGAAAAGGCTGTGAACATTGAACTATGTAATAAATCCTGAAGTTAAATTATTAAAACAATTAAATGGTCCAATATATTTTATGTTTTGGGAAAACATATTTCTTTTTTTAAAAAAAAATCATTGTGTGATGAATTTTGAAATATTGGCAGCCGATTCTAGTTTTTTAAATTTGTTTTATTTTCATATTTTGGTAGTGCTAACAAGAACATATTAACATCCAGTGTTCGTAATGATGGCGACAGCTTTGTTTCCGGCTGAGATTGTGTATAAGTTTTACTTGAAATCGTGATCCCGGGCAATTTATAAGAAATTATCTTTTCTTGTAAGGTAAGTTAAGTTTTACGTTACAAATTGTTATATTTGTATATATTTGTTTGCTTCACTGTTAATAACTTCATAATTTACATATTCAATAAAGCTCTTTATATATATATATCAGCGTGGTTTCTTAATTAGATTATTACTTCAATATTTGTGAATTAAGTTGAATAAAGATATTTATTATACAGAAAATGAAGCTATTTACAGTGCAGTAACAAACACTACACAAATAAAATACAATACAATATAATGTTTATTAGCCACAGGAAGTCATTCAGAATAATAGGCATTGTGAATATAGTTACAGTATTTAACAACATTTACAGTTCATCAATGAAGTATTTACAATCTTAAGTTTCAAATAATTTACACAATTACACTTAATTTTAATGCTTTGGCCGGCTAGAATTCTTCATTGGTGAGTCTTCCAATCTTGGACACATGAAAACGAGAAAAGAAATAGAATACATTAGTATAATTATGCACAAAAAACTGATTGATTTATGCTTTACCTGATTTGTATTCTAGGTATTCATTTACTGAGTAAAACTTATTTTTTTAAAGAAATTGTGAAGCTCTGTCATAAAATTTTTATAGAGGTTATGTTTTTTAATTGATTTGAGAAGTGATTGTATAGCTTTAAACCCATGTATCTCACGGAAGTCTCAAATAGTTTTGTTTTATGAATATAGGTGTGTAATTTGTTTTTATTACGTGTGTTTTGGGTGTGTATTTTAGCATTTATGACATAGTTCACAGTATTAGTCTTCATATAAATCAATAACTGTTTCATATATAAACTTGTTAGGGTCAAGATATTCAAATCTCTGAAGTGATTTCTGCAGCTTTCCATTTTTGGAATACCAATCATTATTTGTAATGCTTTCTTTTGTAGCTTAAATATCAACTTACTATTTGTAGTATTTCCCCACAATGGTAGTCCATATGATATTAGTGAATGAAAGTAAGCAAAGTAACAAGTTCTGAGTGGAGTAAATTGTACTTGAGGCTTCAGCTGATGTAAAACAAAACAAACACGGCTCAGGTTCTCTGCTAACCTTTCTATATGTTTGTCCCAACTTAAATTTTTGTCTACCCATAGTCCTAAGAATTTAGTTTGCTGTTCAAAATTTATCAAACTGGAGCCAATTCTGATGCAAGGGTTTTCCATTTTCCTACAAGCCTTATGCTGAAAATTTAGTGCTATTGTTTTTCCTTCATTTACAAGCAACTTGTTTGACTTTAAACCAATTTAAAACATTTACTATAGCTGGTGTTATATTTTGCTGAAGGCTATCATCATCCTTTCCTGCAATGAAGATACTTGGATCATCTGCAAAAAGTGTGATTTGAGCATCTAAGTTGTTCATTAGACATAATGGGAAGTCATTTATATACAGTAAAAATAACAGGGGGCCCAGAATAGATCCTTGCGGAACCCCTGATACTACTGGTCTTTTTTGTGATAACACGTTTTTGATTTCTTTTTGGCCTCTTTCTGTGAAAGTGATCTCAACAACCTGCTCTATCATACCAAGGTAGGATTTAAAGCAATTGAAGGCGACCCCTCTTACGCCATAATTATGTAGCTTATTTAACAGAATATTGTGCTCTACCATGTCAAAAGCTTTCGATAGATCCAAAAATATACCCATCCCAACTTCACTTCTGTCCAGTACATCATAGATACTGTCAAAAAATTAATCACTGCCAGACTAGTAGATTTCTTACTTTGGACCCCATACTGACTGCTATTAATGATTTTAAATTTGTTGAGGAATGCCATGAGCCTCTTGAACATTACCTTTTCTAGTATTTTTGAAAAGGTTGAAAGTAGAGCTATTGGTCTATAGTTGTTTGGGTCCTTTTCATCTCCTTTTTTGAATATTGGTTTTATTTTTGCTACTTTTACTTCCAGGGGGAATGTGCCACTTTGAAGAGATTTATTTACTACATGACACAGCGGTTTTAAGATATTCTTGCTACACTTTTTAATTAAGTAGGTTGAGCTTCCATCAAGGGCATCTGATTTTTTGTTTTTTAGCTCCCTAATTCATCAGCTAATTCATCATTGCAGACTGGTGCCAGGAATAGTGATTTATCATTGCAATGAATGTGGGCTTTATTTTCTGGACTATCTGTTAAGTTGCTCTTCATTTGCACACTTTTTGAGACATCTACAAAGAAATCATTAAATATGTTGGCTATTTCTCTTGGATTTGTTACTATTTTACCTTTGTGTTTCAATGTAATATTTGCTTGCAATGGTTTGTTTGAGTTAGTTTCCCTTTTTATTATGTCCCACATGGCCTTCTGCTTATTTATGGATGAGCTTATCTTTCTAGAGTTCTCTAATATTATTGGTGCCTTTATAACCTTTTTATAGATTGATTTATACTTCTTATAATAGTTTACCTATTCTTTGGAAGCATTACCATTTCTAATTAAGCTGCTCAAGAATTTTGGTTTCTCACTAGAAGTTCTAATGCCCTTGGTTACCCGTGAGGAATGTTTTTCTTTGACACTGACTTTAACCAGTGGGAATGCTATATCGTAGTAGTATTTAAAGGTATTTAAAAATCAAGTGAATATAGTATCTACTAAATTTTCCTCATAAATATCTTCCCAAGTTTCTTTCCCCAGCAAATGGTTGAAGTAATCAATATTTTCTACCTTCTGTAATCTGACCTTTTTGAAGGTAGTGACAGATTTTCTAGAGTTCTTTCTGCTTGACCAATTGATGGTTAGAAATTGTGCAAAATGGTCAGAGAGACAAGTATCAAAAACATTTATATTTTTAAAAAAAGTGATTAGATCTTTGCTTATGGCTAATTGATCTATGGCAGTTTTTGAACTGTTAGTCACCCTTGTTGGTACATCAATTGTTGGTATAATATCATAAATATTTAATAGAGATATGAACTTCAGTTTATTTAGTAAATATTTTACACTTAACATAAGAAGCTGATGACAATACTTCATTTATGTTTTTGTGAGATTAATTTTAATGGAGACTTGCCCACATCTTCCGTCTACAACGAATTGTGTTGACTGTAGATGTGGGCAACTGTCCATGACATTAAAAACATAATTGAAGTATTGCCATCGCCTTCTAATTTTAAGTGGAGAATATTTACTAAATATTCTTATTTGTGTAACCATATTTATGTTATACATTAATGAGGCTTCCTGAGTAAAAGAATACTTCAACATTACTGAGTGGGCTAAATACTCTTCTCTGCTGTAAAAAGCGATCAAACAAATATTCTTTTAATTTAGCTGTGAATACTCTTGGAATTTCAATTAATTTATTGGAGTTTGATAATTTGTTATAAAGTGTACATTGATATGTTCTGTATATTTTTGAAAAGTTATTGTACTAGTTCTCTTTATATGGAGGTTACAGTTAGCCTTGTGTTATAATCATCTATTACTGAGATGGTGAGAGTGAAATTTTTGTGTATATGTTTTTTTTTGTAATTTACGTCCTCCAACGTTTTTGTGTTAGATTTCATTTTTCTAAACATCAGCAATATGCTTATGTATATATAAAAGTAGTGAAAGAATTTTAAGCTCTTTAAATCTAAGTTACAAGGGAACATCTGTCATGTTTTTATGATAGTTTCTTACTATTCACTTTGCATAATGAATAGTGTTTTACAAGACGGTGAACTACCCCAGATCAGAATACCATACCATAAGGTGGAATGTACACATGCAAAATATACACTCCTGAGTTGTTCAAATGAAGCTGCCTAAAATTATAATACAGCGAGCATAACTTTCCACATGTTTGTCCTATTTAAGGTTGCTTTGCAGCCAAATACCTAAAATTTTTTTTTCATTTTCATTTTGAAGAGTTTTGTCAGAAAATATTATGCTAAAATTTTAGGTGCCAGATATTTTTGAAGGATAAAGATAATAAATAGAGGATTATTACATTTTTCCTATATTGTGAATTTGTGGGTTCCTAGAATTAAAATTTCAATTTGCATAATTTCAAAATTTTCTTTATTTCCGTAGACATACACTTTGGTCATCTCTTACAGTAGTAGATTAGGTAACAGACACAAATATAGCCTTCAAGTTCATCTGCTACACCCACAGAGAGTTCAGTTTCAAAACACATCTCACGATTCTGACTACCACTTTTCATTACGACTGTCCACTCAACTCACTACGGCTTCCTTTTATACATCCATTCATATTTCCAGACATTTCAGGAAGGTTCTCTAAGAAACAAGAAATAGAAACTTCCAGTCAGCTATCTGTCTCTTTGTCTGTTTCGGCAAGCTGTTACCTCTGCGCTGCACTATCTGTCTCTTATCTCTGTCCTGCACTATCTAACCCTTTGTGCGCCCGGTCGCCAGTAGGGACAATGGGTTCGCGACATTACTTACCAGTTTTTTTGCTGTTCTTTTAACCAGTTGGAGATAGAAGTTCCTTCTTCGTCTATTGTTTTTTATTTATTTAAAGCACTAATCCCCAGTATTATAAAAGTTGCAGATGAAAAATAGAACAGTTTTAAACTACTTCTAAAGGCTTTACTTACCAAATCTTTGAAATGAGATGCCAAACTGGCCAACATCTTTATCAATAGATTTGTTGCCCTTTTTTAGGAAACTATCCATTGCTGTCCAAAGTTCACGTTATGAAATGATGGAAATTTCCTAGTAGATATATGGAGTTATTCTTCTAAGGTGTATGGGTTTGTCTAGTAAGCTTCATGCTTTTTGTTACTTCCGAGGTAGAAATCACAGCTGGTTAAGTCAGAGGACTAAGGGGGCCCATAAATCTCTGCTAATAATTCTGTCGTCAAACACACTTTCAATTGCTCTTACTGGAACATCAGCTGTACAAGCTGTTGCAGAATCATGTTGAAAAAAGGGCAGAATTACACTTCCTGTTGAGAAATCTCTAAAAAGAGGGTCAAAAATGCATCAACTGCTGACTTGAAAACAATTAGCCCTATAACTTTTTCTCCGCTAATGGAGCACCATACTCCAACTTTTCATCATGAAGGAGACTTCATTAAACATTATGTTTCTCGGAGCTCCAATAATTATTATTTTGTGTACACACATATCCATGAAAGTGGAACCAAGCCTCAAATGTGAAAAATATTAAATGTTGGTCTATATCAGCTTTGTATACAGTACTAAGAGTACACTGAGTATGCCTAATTATAGGATCACCTGATTGAAGACCATGTGCCACAGTTATTTTTTATGCTTTTGAATTATGCAGTTTGGTAGCTCTTCATGCAGAGCCACAAGAAATGCCTGTTTGTTGTAAAAGATGGCTAAGTACCATTTCATCTGGAATTATCCAAATAATATCCGATGTCGTTTAATGTTTCTTCAGTAACACTGTATGCTATATTTCTTGACCTGCACACTTCCTGTGGCCTGAAATTAATTATAAAATTCATGGATTACTATGTGACCTGGAACTTTTCCACCCGGAAATCTGTTTGCAAATCACATATTCACTTGGCAAACATCTTGAGTTAACACATACCAATTGTAAATAATTATATGTTGTGCACTAGAAATGATATACTGAGCCATAACTCAATTTTTCATTAAGCACAGGACAAAATAAGGAATCACTTGTAATAACTGAACCATGTCACATCACCACCAACACACTGCTACATTTCATACTGCAGAGCAAAGCCATGTCAAAAGTGTTACATCGTGTATAGCAGCAGTGCATTAACATTTTTCCAGGTGGAAAATGAAAATGAAACAAACTTAAAGACAGAAATACATATACAAATATTACATCTAGTGACCATAATGATGAAAAAGGAGATTTAAGTTAATTTTGGGAAATTAATTATTTTTTCACACTAGCCATATATAGGCTAAGGTTTTAGAGAGATAGTCAACTTGGAAAATTCCATTTCATGGTCGGGATTTGAACCACGGGTCTCCTGGTTTCCGTTCAGTTGCTCTTACCCATTGAGCTACCATGGCTAACGTGCCATTCTATACAATTTATTAGTCATGCAGATACCATAATTATATGGTACATCAGTTGATATTATAGCCATTTTATAGAAAACAAACATTCATACACTTGAACATGCATGCATGTGCACAAGCGCACACATAAAACCACACATGCTTCTTTGTAAAAATGTTTCTTTTTGGTGATTAATTGAGGTCTAAAATATTTTTGGCTAGTTTGCAATATGCCAAGCACAAGAATGGATATGAATATCACTGACCGTAATTGTGGCAAAGCAGAAAGTAAATTTTCTTGTGTTTGTAACTGATTTTCATTTCCTTCCAATTTTGACAACTTATAATGCAGGTAAGCATCATCAAGGTCCCATAGTGTGCACATTTTATAAAGAAGGTAGTCAAATAATCAGAAATTACCTGAGAGTCAGAAACCTAAAGAAACTGGAAAGCATGAAAGCAAGATTCCTCAAAAGGACGCTATCAGTCTCAAAATTCTGGAGAAACAGTTGCGCCTACATCCTGGCACAAGAACGTTTCTTCACGGACAACATAAAAGACAGCTTTGATCTACCAAAAACTAAGGCATACACAACCTTCATAGAAAAACGATTCAGCTAAGCAACACAGATACTGATGTAGGTCATGGAAATGGAGGCAGTGAAATTAGACACCTCGGAATGACCTGACATCCATTTATGACACCTGTATGCTCGTTTTCTGGTACATGTTTTCCACATATATCTGCACTGATGGTAACTTCCACTATCTCAGGGACAACTGCATCTGCAAGCTATGTAATGATTTGTGCTCCATGCATCACTTACTGAAATGCAAAGGCTGAAGTCAGTCACTAAGTGCGCAAGCTAAGGATTGCTGAACTTACAATCCCATGTAACACATCTTTCTTTTCCTTTTAAATGTACACTTTGTAATTACTACTTATACCGAGCATAATTCCTTTATTAATGACATGCATTAAACTTATTTGTTGTTCTCTAATTTTGTTAGTTCTACCAGCTTTTTCTGTTCTTTGCAGTTGTTTTTGTTATAGCAGTAGATAGTTTTGAGTTCTATCAATGCTGCTTTTGCTAAAAGAACCGATGCTGAATGGATTTGATGGAGGCAGGATGCACATTTGCTGTAATTTGTTACAGTTTAACTTTTTCAGCTTGCAGCTAGAGAGAGGAGCTCCAGTGAGCATTTCCTGTCACGATTGCCTTGAATAATTTCAACAGTGCTCTAATATTCATAATGTGTGTCAAATAACTTATGCTATAACAAGAATGGGTAATATTAAAAATAGGGGTTTTATAAGTGAAGTATTTCATTTGTTTGAATATTGAAGTATCACTATGTTTGCATTCACCTTTATTTATAAATGTTAGAAAGCATTTCAATTGAGCTCTGACATTTAAAAGTGTAGGCGAGTGGAAGTAAGAGTGACTAAAGGCAAAAAGAATGAGAAAATTAGACTTTACCTCATTTTACTTTTTGTTGCCAGCCTCTCGAAAATCTTGACAGTAATTGTAGAACATTCACATCCTAATAGTTATAGTTTAACTTTCTCATTCTCACTTATAATGATCCAGCCTTATTTAATGTGAAATCTTAAATTCTAATTTTCTGCGGAATACAACGCATTCTCCAGATAGGTGTACAGAAACTGAAAATATTAAATTCAATATAAATGAAATTGCATAATATACTTTTTGTAGCTTTGCAGGGTATTTTTAGGAATTTCCATATGCTGGAGGAAGGATGAGGATCTCTAGGTCTCCGCCTTAAATATACGAGGTCTGTACGAAAGGTATCGCAAATTTTGTGTTTGCTTGATCGCGAAAATTCAAAATTGCGATATGTTTTGAACAAACCTCGTATTTGGCAATCATCGGATGCAACCAGGTCACCAGCGCCTTGATGGAGGGATCGTTCACCTCATAGACCCATGTTGGACATCGTGTTGCATGACGACGTTGCGTGCAGCCCATCTGCAGGACCTCTGCTGGACAGTGACTCCGAGGACCCATTAGGTATGCCTGCCAGTGTTCTTTGGATTCTCTTTCTTTGCTAAGGACTATCGTTCAACGGGTTCTTGAGGTGCCAAGTTTAAATCTCTTTCATGGTGATTTACCTGGATAAGGTTTCTTCTAGGGTTTTCCCTTATCCTTAGAGACGAATGTCGTGTAGAATGTTCTACATTTCTGCAAAACAAACTTTTTATTACACGTAACCTTCAAAGCCACAATGTTGATTTAACGTTAAACTGTGATCCAACATTTACAGGCTAGATTCCGTCATATAAATGTATCACGCATGAAGGTTATGTGGTATCTTTGTGCATTCTCTATCTGTTGTATCTTTATCATTCTATAACACTGATTACTTCTTCATTGTCTGTTTTGATGGGGTAGTTTGTTAAAATACTCAAGTCTACTGGATACTGGATACTTTATCAGACTAGGTGCTGGTATCCGATCATGGTTTTGCCTCAAGTATCATATTCCTGACTATGTGGGTGCTTAACAAATAATGTGAGATTCAAAATTACAATGAATTGGCTATCTGAGTTGTTTATTTGTTTGTTTGTTTGTTGTTTGTTCATGGAGCAGCGCTCTAGGAGATTGAACATGTCATAAGGAAGGCAACGCCCACCAAAGCAACATAAAACGTTTTGACTACTATTACCATACATCATAACATGTCTTTACTTCTGACGTGCTGTTTTCAAAGTGATCTTTTATCTGTCTGTGTCCATGGGGCATGTCGCTAACTACTGCTATAACCTAGGATATTTATCCTTTAAAATCATACAGCGTACATTTGTACAATAACAGGACATGTAGTATTGTGAAGACTAAAATAAAAGTATTCAGACACAGAAATGGCCAGTATAAAATAACATAAATTTTAACATACGGGCTTCAAAGAAAGGGTGGAAATCTTAAAGAAAGGTTGAACAAAGTTATATACAAATAAAACAATTTTTAACTTAAAATTTCACTTAACTTATTAGAAATTATGAAAATGTTCTTATCAATTGTCCGGGATCGCGATTTCATGTAAAACTTATACACATCTTCAGCCAGAAACAGAGCTATCGCCTTGTTACGAATGCTAGATGTTGATATGCTATTGTTGGTATTACCAAAATCTGAAAATAAAACAAATTTAAAAACAGAACCGACTGCCAGTATTGCAAAATTCATAACATGATATTACACAAATATAAATATTTGTTACAAAGTCCTCACATAGCTTAAGAAATTGTTGTTTATACTTCTTTCTTACGGAGATTGATTTCACAAACGGATTGTTTTCATCATCAGTCTACTCCGTTATACATAAAACAACGGAGTTGGCTGATGATAAAAACAATCTGTGAAATCAATCACCATTAGAAAGAAGTATTAACACCAATTTCTTAAGATAAGTGAAGCCTTTGTATCACATATTTATATTCGTGTCATATTTATGGCTTCATTGTAGCAAGGTTCATTTTCTACGTAATCATTACATGTTACTAAAATTAGGCAAGTGAGTCAACCTTGTATATACTTTTCTGCACTTACAAGTTTTTTATGTAGGCTAGTTTCTCGGAACTTCTCCCCTCTCGTCAGTTCTGTGGTTGGCTGATGATGCATCTGGTGTCTGCAAATGGCTTGGTGTTGTGCTGCCATCTAACATCCTGGTAAGTTTGATGACGTCATCTACCGCGGGAATTTCAAAATTCATCAAGAGGTCCTGTTTTTTGGTAATAAATATGTTTTCCCAAATCTGTTGTTCCATAGGTTTCTTTGCCTGTTTGATCAGTTCTATTTCTTGTTTTATGTTGTGATTCTCAGACCAAAAGTAATGTGCTACGGCCCAGAAACTGGTCTTCATAAACAACTTGTAAGTGGAGAAAAGTATATACAAGGTTGATTCACTTGCCTAATTTTAGTAACAGTGGTTCTCCACTTTCTGAAATACTTTCTTTTTATTCTATATCACTACATGTTGTTTGCTTTTTAAAATGACTATATTTACCCAAACCATTAAATCTATTGGACCATTTTATTGTTTTAATAATTTAACTTCTGGATTTATTTCATGGTTAAATGTCCAAAAATGTTCTGCTATGGCCGATATATCAGTTTGTTTGTACTTAATGTACTTAATGTTATGAAAATATTCATTCATTCTGGTTTATAATTTACGTTTTGTATTTCCAAAATAAACCTGATCACATTCGAAACAGCTAAGCTGATAACTGCCAGATTTTTATGACTATGAATTTTATCTTTTTTTATAAAAATGCAATACATTTATAATACTATACTAATTTTGAGGAACTAAAGTTATACCAAACTCTTTAAAAATTTTTTCTTAAAATGTTTATTAACCCAAGGATGGTAAGTAACTTTTTTAAAATTATAATCGTCTTTAATTTTTCTAAGGGTAGAAATATCATTACCAGTTTTTGGATATTTGCATTTTCAATTTTTTTATAGTCACTATTAAAACCATTCCTATTGATTATTAATTAATAATTAATTAATAATATATAATTTTTCTAGCATTTATCGGTTTAATTGTTTCAATTGTGAAGTTTATATTGGAAAGGAAAAACGTATTTTGGAAACCAGAAAGAAAGAACATTTTCGCAACATTAAGTATAAACAGAATAATAAATTGGCCATAGCAGATCATTTTTGTTAGTTGACTATTTCATAAATCCTGAAGTTAAATTATTAAAACAATTAAATGGTCCAATATATTTTATGTTTTGGGAAAAGATATTTTTTTAAAAACAAAACATAGTGTGATGAAATTTGAAATACTGGCAGCCGATTCTGTTTCTAAATTTGTTTTATTTTCATATTTTGTTAGTGCTAACAAGAACATATTAACATCCAGCGTTCGTAATGATGGCGACAGCTTTGTTTCCGGCTGAGAATGTGTATAAGTTTTACTTGAAATCGTGATCCCGTGCAATTTATAAGAAATTATCTTTTCTTATAAGATAAGTGAGGTTTTACGTTACAAATTGTTATATTTGTATATATTTGTTTGCTTCACTGTTAATAACTTCATAATTTACATATTCAATAAAGCTCTTATGTGGTTTCTTAATTAGATTATTACTTCAATATTTGTGAATTAAGTTAAATAAAGATATTTATTACACAGAAAATAAAGCTATTTACAGTGCAGTAACAAACACTACACAAATAAAAATATTTAGTAAATATTCTCCACTTAACATAAGAAGCCGATGACAATACTTCATTTATGTTTTTGTGAGATTAATTTTAATGGAGACTTGGCCACATCTTCACTCTGCAAGGAATTGTGTTGAGTGAAGATGTGGGCAACTGTCCATGACATTAATCTCACAAAAGCATAACTGAAGTATTGCCATCGTCTTCTTATGTTAAGCGGAGAATATTTACTAAATATTTTTATTTGTGTAAACATATTTATGTTATACATTAATGAGGCATCCTGAATAAAAGAATACCTCCACATTACTGACTGCCCTAAATACTCTTCTCTGCTATACAAAGCGATCAAACAAATAGTCTTTTAATTTAGCTGTGAATACTCTTGGAATTGCAATTAATTTTTTGGAGTTTGATAATTTGTTATAAAGTGTACATTGATATGTGCTGTATATTCTAGAAAAGTTATTGTAGTAGTACTCTTTATATGGAGGTTACAGTTTAGCCTTGTGTTATAATCATGTATTACTGAGTTGGTGAGAGTGAAATTTTTGTGTGTGTGTGCTTCTTTTTTTTTTTGTAATTTACGTCCTCCAAAGTTTTTGTGTTAGATTTCTTTGTTCTTAACATCAGGAATATCCTTTCATGGAAGTGTTGAAAACAGGGTTGTTGTATAAATTAAATGAATTGGGAGTCGATTAATAACACAAAATAAAACTCACATTTAAACTTTCCCGGAACATGTTTCTGAGGCCTTCCCTCTATCTTCAGCAGGCTGAAGATAGAGGGAAGGCCTCAGAAACATGTTCCGGGAAAGTTTAAAAGTGAGTGTTGTCTTGTGTTATTAATCGACTCCCAATTAATTTAATCAGGAATATTTTTATATATACTCATATACAAGTAGTGAAGGAATTTTAAGCTCTTATAATGCAGGTAGGCAACATCAAGATTCCATAGTGTGAACATTTTATAAACAAAGTAGTCAACTAATCTGAAATTACCTGAGAGCCAGAATCCTAAAGAAACTGGAAAGCATGAAAGCAAGATTCCTCAAAAGGACGCTATCAGTCTCAAAATTCTAGAGAAACAGTTGCGCCTACATACTGGCACAAGAACGTTTCTTCATGGACAACATAAAAGACAGCTTTGATCTACCAGAAACTCAGGCATACACAACCTTCACAGAAGAACGATTCAGCTAAGCAACACAGATCCTGATGGAGGTCATGGAAATGGAGGCAGTGACAATAGACACCTGGGGATGGCCAGATATCCGTTTATGACACCTGTACACACGTTTTCTGCTACATGTTTCCCACATATATCTGCACTGATAGTAACTTCCACTATCTCAGGGACAACTGCATCAGCAAGCTATGTAATGATTTGCGCTCCATGCATCACTTACTGAAATGCAAAGGCTGAAGTCAGTCACTAAGTGCGCAAGCTAAAGATTGCTGAACTTACAATCCCATGTAACACATTCTCTTTTCCTTTTAAATGTACACTTTGTAATTACTACTTATACCGAGCATAATTCCTTTATTAATGACATGCATTAAACTTATTTAACTTATTTGTTGTTCTCTAATTTTTTTAGTTCTACCAGCTTTTTCTGTTCTTTGCAGTTGTTTTTGTTATAGCAGTAGATAGTTTTGAGTTCTATCAATGCTGCTTTTGCTAAAAGAACCAATGCTGAATGGATTTGATGGAGGCAGGATGCACATTTGCTGTAATTTGTTACAGTTTAATTTTTTCAGCTTGCAGCTAGAGAGAGGAGCTCCAGTGAGCATTTCCTGTCACGATTGCCTTGAATAATTTCAACAGTGCTCTAATATTCATAATGTGTGTGAAATAACTTGTGCTATAACAAGAATGGATAATATTAAAAATAGAGGAATTATAAGTGAAGTATTTCATTTGTTTGAATATTGAAGTATCACTATGTTTGCATTCACCTTTATTTATAAATGTTAGAAAGCATTTCAATTGTGATCTGACATTTAAAAGTGTGGGCGAGTGGAAGTAAGTGTGACTAAAGGCAAAAAGAATGAGAAAATTAGACTTTACTTCATTTTACTTTTTGTTGCCAGCCTCTCGAAAATCTTGACAGTAATTTTGGAACATTCACATCCTAATAGTTATAGTTTAACTTTCTCATTCTCACTTATAATGATCCAGCCTTATTTAATGTGAAATCTTAAATTCTATTTTTCTGCGGAATACAACGCATTCTCTAGATAGGTGTACAGAAACTGAAAATATTAAATTCAATATAAATGAAATTGCATAATATAATTTTTGTAGCTTTGCAGGGTATTTTTAGGAATTTCCATATGCTGGAGGAAGGATGAGGATCTCTAGGTCTCCGCCTTAAATACACGAGGTCTGTACGAAAGGTATCACAAATTTTGTGTTTGCTAGATCGCGAAAATTCAAAATTGCGATACGTTTTGAACAAACCTCGTATTTGGCAATCATCGGAAGCAACCAAGTCACCAGGGCCTTGAAGGAGAGATCGTTCACTTGATAGACCCAAGTTGGACATCGTGTTGCATGACGACGTTGCCTGCAGCCCATCTGCAGGACCTCTCCTGGACAGTGACTCCGAGGACCCATTAGGTATGCCTGCCAGTGTTCTTTGGATTCTCTTTCTTTGCTAAGGACTATCGTTCAACGGATTCTTCAGGTGCCAAGTTCAAATCTCTTTCATGGTGATTTACCTGGATAAGGTTTCTTCTAGGGTTTTCCCTTATCCTTAAGAACGAATGTCGTGTAGAATGTTCAACATATCTGCAAAACAAACTTTTTATTACACGTAACCTTCAAAGCCACAATATTGATTTAATGTTAAACTGTGATCCAACATTTACAGGCTAGATTCCGTAATATAAATATATCATGCATGAAGGTTATCTAGTATCTTTATGCTTTCTCTATCTGTTGTATCTTTATCATGTTATAACACTGATTACTTCTTAATTGACTTTTTTGATGGGGTAGTTTGTTAAAATACTCAAGTCTACTGGATACTGGATACTTTGTCAGACTAGGTGCTGGTATCTGATCATGGTTTTGCCTCAAGTATCATATTCTTGACTATGTGGGTGCTTAACAAATAATGTGAGATTCAAAATTACAATGAATTGGCTATCTGAGTTGTTTATTTGTTTGTTTGTGTGTTATTTGTTCATGGAGCAGCGGTCTAGGAGATTGAACATGTCATACAGAAGGCAACGCTCACCAAAGCAACATGAAACGTTTTGACTACTATTACCATACATCAAAACATGCCTTTACTTCTAACGTGCTGTTTTCAAAGTGATATTTTATCTGTCTGTGTCCATGGTGCATGTCGCTAACTACTGCTATAACCTAGGATAATTATCCTTTAAAATCATACAGTGGACATTTGTACAATAACAGGACATGGTGTATTGTGAAGACTAAAATAAAAGTATTCGGACACAGAAATGGCCAGTATAAAATAACATAAATTTTAACATACGGGCTTCAAAGAAAGCGTGGAAATCTTAAAGAAAGGTTGAACAAAGTTATATACAAATAAAACAATTTGTAACTTAAAATTTCACTTATCTTATTAGAAATTATGAAAATGTTCTTATCAATTGTCCGGGATCGCGATTTCATGTAAAACTTATACACATCTTCAGCCAGAAACAGAGCTATCGCCTTGTTACGAACGCTAGATGTTGATATGCTATTGTTGGTATTACCAAAATCTGAAAATAAAACAAATTTAAAAACAGAACCGACTGCCAGTATTGCAAAATTCATTACATGATATTACACAAATATAAATATTTGTTACAAAGTCCTCACATAGCTTAAGAAATTGGTGTTAATACTTCTTTCTTACGGAGATTGATTTCACAAACGGATTGTTTTCATCATCAGTCTACTCCGTTATACATAAAACAACGGAGTTGGCTGATGATAAAAACAATCTGTGAAATCAATCTCCATTAGAAAGAAGTATTAACACCAATTTCTTAAGATAAGTGAAGCCTTTGTATCACATATTTATATTGGTGTCATATTTATGGCTTCATTGTAGCAAGGTTCATTTTCTACGTAATCATTACATGTTACTAAAATTAGGCAAGTGAGTCTACCTTGTATATACTTTTCTCCACTTACAAGTTTTTTATGAAGGCTAGTTTCTCGGAACTTCTTCCCTATCGTCAGTTCTGTGGTTGGCTGATGATGCATCTGGTGTCTGCACCTGGCTTGGTGTTGTGCTGCCATCTAACGTCCTGCTAAGTGTGATGACATCATCTATCGCGGGAATTTTAAAATTCATCAAGAGGTCCTGTTTTGTCGCAATAAATATGTTTTCCCAAATCTGTAGTTCCATAGGTTTCTTTGCCTGTTTCATCAGTTCTATTTCTTCTTTTATGTTGTGATTCTCAGACCAAAAGTAATGTGCTATGGCCCAGAAACTAGTCTTCATAAACAACTTGTAAGTGGAGAAAAGTATATACAAGGTTGACTCACTTGCCTAATTTTAGTAACAGTGCTTCTCCACTTTCTGAAATAATTTCTTTTTATTCTATATCATTACATGTTGTTTGTTTTTTAAAATGACTATATTTACCCAAACCATTAAATCTATTGGACCATTTTATTGTTTTAATAATTTAACTTTTGGATTTATTTCATGGTTAAATGACCAAAAATGTTCTGCTATGGCCGATATATGTTTGTTTGTAATTAATGTTATGAAAATATTCTTTCATTCTGGTTTATAAATTACGTTTTGTATTTCCAAAATAAACTAATCACATTCGAAACAGCAAGCTGATAACTGCCAGATTTTTATGACTATGAATTTTATCTTTTTTTATAAAAATGCAATACATTTATAATACTATACTAATTTTGAGGAACTAAAGTTATACCAAACTCTTTAAAAAAAATTTCTTAAAATGTTTATTAACCCAAGGATGGTAAGTAACTTTTTTAAAATTATAATCGTCTTTTATTTTTCTAAGGGTAGAAATATCATTACCAGTTTTTGGATATTTTCATTTTCAATTTTTTTATAAGGTCACTATTAAAACCATTCCTAATGATTATTAGTTAATAATTAATTAATAGTATATAATTTTTCTGGCATTTATCGGTTTAATTGTTTCGATTGTGAAGTTTATATTGGAAAGGAAAAACATATTTAGGAAACCAGAAAGAAAGAACATTTTCCCAACATTAAGTATAAACAGACTAATAAATTGGCCATAGCAGATCATTTTTGTTAGTTGACTATTTCATAAATCCTGAAGTTAAATTATTAAAACAATTAAATGGTCCAATATATTTTATGTTTTGGGAAAAGATATTTTTTTTAAAAACAAAACATAGTGTGATGAAATTTGAAATACTGGCAGCCGATTCTGTTTTTAAATTTGTTTTATTTTCATATTTTGTTAGTGCCAACAAGAACATATTAACATCCAGCGTTCGTAATGATGGCGACAGCTTTGTTTCCGGCTGAGAATGTGTATAAGTTTTACTTGAAATCGTGATCCCGTGCAATTTATAAGAAATTATCTTTTCTTATAAGATAAGTGAAGTTTTAATTTACAAATTGTTATATTTGTATATATTTGTTTCCTTCACTGTTAATAACTTCATAATTTACATATTCAATAAAGCTCTTTATATATATATATATCAATGTGGTTTCTTAATTAGATTATTACTTCAATATTTAAGAATTAAGTTAAATAAAGATATTTATTACACAGAAAATGAAGCTATTTACAGTGGAGTAACAAACACTACACAAATAAGAATATTTAGTAAATATTCTCCACTTAACATAATGTGACTTTGTGGGTTCGTGAAATGAAAAGTCCAATTACACAAACTCAACAATGTTCTTTATTTCCACCGACTTACAGTTTGATACTTGCCAATTACACAGAATTACGTAATGCACACAAATACGATTCAACCAGTTCGTCCGTTACAATTTCACTTGCACTAGTAATTACGGACAATGCTCCGATGCACGTACACAATTACGTAAATTCTTCCGTTGCACAGTCTTCTCTTCCACTAACACGGCTCTACTTCACTAGCACGTCAAGCACTGACTGACTCACTAACTAACTAACTAACTAACTAACTAACTAACTAACTAACTAACTAACTAACTAACTAACTAACTAACTAACTAACTAACTAACTGACTAACTGACTTCACTTCGCTCCGGCAGCCCCTTTTTATAGGAATATCGCCGCCTTCTGGCTTCCACAGGAAGGTTCCAGTAGATGAAAGATCCCGTAATTTCCAGAACACAGGTGGAAGAGAAACAGACCGCACAATCATGTTTTTTCCCCCAGCCATCCCTGTCACCACTATAAGAGGGACGAGGGGGAGGCGTGGCTAACACGGACCTCCCCTGTCTTCCGCTCTCAGCTGCTTCCATAGGGTGTTCCAACGCCCGGATGACACTGCTCCCTCCTCAAAGCTGTTCGCCCCGAACAGCACCATCGTAGCGTGCCAGGCGGTCCTGGTGTACCACCAGCATCTGCCCGGAGTCTGAGCCAGAAGTAGCGCTGCCGTAGTTTGTGAATCATACGGTTCGCTCCCAGGTGTCCTCCTGAAGAACCGCCGTGCATTTCCTCCAGGAATTCCGGGACCTTACTCCGGGGGAGTACCAACTGTTCTCTCTGCGCCTTCCCATCGGGTGACTCCCATACCCGGAACAGCACGCCCTCTCTGGTCTTCAACGAGTCCCATTGGGCCCAGTACGACTTGTAGGTGGCGCTCCTCGGTGCGATGTCCTCCCAGGTTGGTCTCATCCCTGCCTCCACTTCCCTCAAGAGTGGCCCCAAGTCTGCGTCCACCAGCTGCTCCCTCCTCAGGCCTGCGCTATCCCAGCCTTCAGCAGGCACTGCCACAACTACTCGGACTGCTGCGGCACGATCCTTCTCTTCCACTCTTGTGCACTGACCGCACTCTACTGAACAGGGTCTTCGGGACATGGCGTCTGCGTTACCGTGGCTCTTCCCTCTACGATGTTCCGAGGTGAAGTCGTACTCCTGCAGCCTCTGGACCCAACGTGCCGTCTGGCCTTCCAGGTTCTTAAAGCTCAATAGCCAGGTTAGGGCGGAATGGTCAGTCCTCAGGTGGAATGGCTGACCGTACAGTTACTTGTGGAAGTGCTCCAAGGTCTTTACTACCGCCAATAATTCTCGTCGGGTGCCGCAGTAGTTCTTCTCTGCCTTGGATAGCGTCTTGCTGTAGCAGGCTATCACCCGCTCATGGCCGTCCTGGATCTGCGATAGGACACCTCCAATGTAATGGTCGCTAGCGTCGGTGTCCACAATGAAGGCGCCACCCGGTTGTGGGAAACCCAAAATTGGAGCACTGCTCAGGGTCTCCTTCGGGTGCTGGAAAGCGTCTTCGGCGTCCTCCGTCCACACATAAGGCCGGTTTTCCTCCGTCAGGCGGGTGAGGGGTTTTGCGATGTTGTCGGCCTTTTCCTCTAAATCATTAAGGCGGTCGTCTACTTGACCCTTCCGCTTACCCAGATTCGTGACGTCATCCCTCACGCCGGCCAACCGTTCCTCAAACTTTGCGGCGAGAGCCTCGTTCGCAGCCTTCATTTCCGTGGCCAGACTTCCGTTCGCTGCTCTCATTTCTGTGGTTAACTCGGCCTTCATTTCTTCCATTTTCTCGGTGATGTTGTCGTTGGCCGTCTTCATTTGTTTCAGTTCCGCGGTGATGTTGTCGTTGGCCGTCTTCATTTGTTTCAACTCCGCTAAAATCTTTTCTAATGCTGCCTCCATTGTGTTATGTCGCACTCCTGACACCAATTGTGACTTTGTGGGTTCGTGAAATGAAAAGTCCAATTACACAAACTCAACAATGTTCTTTATTTCCACCGACTTACAGTTTGATACTTGCCAATTACACAGAATTACGTAATGCACACAATTACGATTCACCAGTTCGTCCGTTAAAATGTCACTTGCACTAGTAATTACGGACAATGCTCCGATGCGCGTACATAATTACGTAAATTCTTCCGTCGCACAGTCTTCTCTTCCACTAACACGGCGCTACTTCACTAGCACGTCAAGCACTGACTGACTCACTAACTAACTGACTTCACTTCGCTCCGGCAGCCCCTTTTTATAGGAATATCGCCGCCTTCTGGCTTCCACAGGAAGGTTCTAGTAGATGAAAGATCCCGTAATTTCCAGAACACAGGTGGAAGAGAAACAGACCGCACAATCATGTTTTTCCCCCCAGCCATTCCTGTCACCACTATAAGACGGACGAGGGGAGGCGTGGCTAACACGGACCTCCCCTGTCTTCCCCTCTCAGCTACTTCCATAGGGTGTTCCAACGCCCGGGTGACAATAAGAAGCCGATGACAATACTTCATTTATGTTTTTGTGAGATTAATTTTAATGGAGACTTGGCCACATCTTCACTCTACAAGGAATTGTGTTGAGTGAAGAAGTGGGCAACTGTCCATGACATTAATCTCACAAAAGCATAACTGAAGTATTGCCATCGCCTTCTTATGTTAAGCGGAGAATATTTACCAATTATTTTTATTTGTGTAAACATATTTATGTTATACATTAATGAGGCATCCTGAATAAAAGAATACCTCCACATTACTGACTGCCCTAAATACTCTTCTCTGCTATAAAAAGCGATCAAACAAATAGTTTTTAATTTAGCCGTGAATACTCTTGGAATTGCAATTAATTTTTTGGAGTTTGATAATTTGTTATAAAGTGTACATTGATATGTGCTGTATATTCTTGAAAAGTTATTGTATTAGTGCTCTTTATATGGAGGTTACAGTTTAGCCTTGTGTTATAATCATGTATTACTGAGTTGGTGAGAGTGAAGTTTTTCTGTGTGTGTGCTTTTTTATTTTGTAATTTACGTCCTCCAACGATTTTGTGTTAGATTTCATTTTTCTAAACATCAGTAATATCCTTTCATGGAAGTGTTGAAAACAGTGTTGTTGTATAAATTAAATGAATTGGGAGTCGATTAATAACACAAAACAAGACTGACTTTTAAACTTTCCCGGAACATGTTTCTGAGGCCTTCCCTCTATCTTCAGCCGGCTGAAGATAGAGGGAAGGCCTCAGAAACATGTTCCGGGAAAGTTTAAAAGTGAGTGTTGTTTGTGTTATTAATTGACTCCCAATTAATTTAATCAGGAATATGTTTATATATGCTCATATACAAGTAGTGAAGGAATTTTAAGCTGTTATAATGCAGGTAAGCAACATCAAGATTCCATAGTGTGAACATTTTATAAACAAGGTAGTCAACTAATCTGAAATTACCTGAGAGCCAGAATCCTAAAGAAACTGGAAAGCATGAAAGCAAGATTCCTCAAAAGGACGCTATCAGTCTCAAAATTCTAGAGAAACAGTTGCGCCTACATCCTGGCCAAAGAACGTTTTTTCATGGTCAACATAAAAGACAGCTTTGATCTACCAGGAACTCAGGCATACACAACCTTCACAGAAGAATGATTCAGCTAAGCAACACAGATCCTGATGGAGGTCATGGAAATGGAGGCAGTGACAATAGACACCTGGGGATGGCCAGATATCCGTTTATGACACCTGTACACACGTTTTCTGCTACATGTTTCCCACATATATCTGCACTGATAGTAACTTCCACTATCTCAGGGACAACTGCATCTGCAAGCTATGTAATGATTTTCGCTCCATGCATCACTTACTGAAATGCAAAGGCTGGAGTCAGTCACTAAGTGCGCAAGCTAAAGATTGCTGAACTTACAATCCCATGTAACACATCTTTCTTTTCCTTTTAAATGTACACTTTGTAATTACTACTTATACCGAGCATAATTCTTTTATTAATGACATGCATTAAACTTATTTGTTGTTCGCTAATTTTGTTAGTTCTACCAGCTTTTTCTGTTCTTTGCAGTTGTTTTTGTTATAGCAGTAGATAGTTTTGAGTTCTATCAATGCTGCTTTTGCTAAAAGAACCAATGCTGAATGGATTTGATGGAGGCAGGATGCACATTTGCTGTAATTTGTTACAGTTTAATTTTTTCAGCTTGCAGCTAGAGAGAGGAGCTCCAGTGAGCATTACCTGTCACGATTGACTTGAATAATTTCAACAGTGCTCTAATATTCATAATGTGTGTCAAATAACTTGTGCTATAACAAGAATGGGTAATATTAAAAATATAGGAATTATAAGTGAAGTATTTCATTTGTTTGAATATTGAAGTATCACTATGTTTGCATTCACCTTTATTTATAAATGTTAGAAAGCATTTCAATTGTGTTCTGACATTTAAAAGTGTGGGCGAGTGGAAGTAAGTGTGACTAAAGGCAAAAAGAATGAGAAAATTAGACTTTACCTCATTTTTCTTTTTGTTGCCAGCCTCTTGAAAATCTTGACAGTAATTGTGGAACATTCACATCCTAATAGTTATAGTTTAACTTTCTCATTCTCACTTATAATAATCCAGCCTTATTTAATGTGAAATCTTAAATTCTAATTTTCTGCGGAATACAATGCATTTTCTAGATAGGTGTACAGAAACTGAAAATATTAAACTCAATATACATGAAATTGCATAATATATTTTTTGTAGCTTTGCAGGGTATTTTGAGGAATTTCCATATGCTGGAGGAAGGATGAGGATCTCTAAGTCTCCGCCTTAAATATACGAGGTCTGTACGAAAGGTATCGAAAATTTTGTGTTTGCTTGATCGCGAAAATTCAAAATTGCGATACGTTTTGAACAAACCTCGTTTTTGGCAATCATCAGATGCAACCAAGTCACCAGGGCCTTGATGGAGGGATCGTTCACTTCATAGACCCATGTTGGACATCGTGTTGCATGACGACGTTGCGTGCAGCACATCTGCAGCACCTCTGCTGGACAGTGACTCCGAGGACCCATTAGGTATGCCTGCCAGTGTTTTTTGGATTCTCTTTCTTTGCTAAGGACTATCGTTCAACGGGTTCTTGAGGTGCCAATTTCAAATCTCTTTCATGGTGATTTACCTGGATAAGGTTTCTTCTAAGGTTTTCCCTTATGCTTAAAGACGAATGTTGTGTAGAATGTTCTACATTTCTGCAAAACAAACTTTTTATTCTACGTAACCTTCAAAGCCACAATATTGATTTAACGTTAAACTGTGATCCAACATTTACAGGCTAGATTCCGTAATATAAATATATCATGCATGAAGCTTATGCGGTATCTTTATGCTTTCTCTATCTGTTGTATTTTTATCATTCTATAACACTGATTACTCCTTAAATGTCTGTTTTGATGGGGTAGTTTGTTAAAATACTCAAGTCTACTGGATACTGGATACTTTATCAGACTAGGTGATGGTATCTGATCATGGTTTTGCCTCAAGTATCATATCCCTGACTATGTGGGTGCTTAACAAATAATGTGAGATTCAAAATTACAATGAATTGGCTATCTGAGTTGTTTTTTTGTTTGTTTGCTTTTTTGTTTGTTGTTTGTTCATGGAGCAGCGCTCTAGGAGATTGAACATGTCATACAGAAGGCAACGCTCACCAAAGCAACATAAAACGTTTTGACTACTATTACCATACTTCAAAACATGCCTTTACTTCTAACGTGCTGTTTTCAAAGTGATCTTTTATCTGTGTGTGTCCATGGTGCATGTCGCTAACTACTGCTATAACCTAGGATATTTATCCTTTAAAATCATACAGTGTACATTTGTACAATAACAGGACATGGTGTATTGTGAAGACTAAAATAAAAGTATTCGGACACATTGAAATGGCCAGTATAAAATAACATAAATTTTAAAATACGGGCTTCAAAGAAACGGTTAAAATCTTAAAGATAGGTTGAACAAAGTTATATACATATAAAACAATTTGTAACTTAAAATTTCACTTATCTTATTAGAAATTATGAAAATGTTCTTATCAATTGTCCGGGATCGCGATTTCATGTAAAACTTATACACATATTCAGCCAGAAACAGAGCTATCGCCTTGTTACGAACGCTAGATGTTGATATGATATTGTTGGTATTACCAAAATCTGAAAATAAAACATATTTAAAAACAGAACCGACTGCCAGTATTGCAAAATTCATTACATGATATTACACAAATATAAATATTTGTTACGAAGTCCTCACATAGCTTAAGAAATTGGTGTTAATACTTCTTTCTTACGGAGATTGATTTCACAAACGGATTGTTTTCATCATCAGTCTACTCTGTTGTACTTAAAACAACGGAGTTGGCTGATGATAAAAACAATCTGTGAAATCAATCTCCATTAGAAAGAAGTATTAACACCAATTTCTTAAGATAAGTGAAGCCTTTGTATCACATATTTATATTGGTGTCATATTTATGGCTTCATTGTAGCAAGGTTCATTTTCTACGTAGTCATTACATGTTACTAAAATTAGGCAAGTGAGTCAACCTTGTATATACTTTTCTCCACTTACAAGTTTTTTATGAAGGCTAGTTTCTCGGAACTTCGCCCCTATCGTGAGTTCTGTGGTTGGCTGATGATGCATCTGGTGTCTGCACCTGGCTTGGTGTTGTGCTGCCATCTAACGTCCTGGTAAGTTTGATGACGTCATCTACCGCGGGAATTTCAAAATTCATCAAGAGGTCCTGTTTTTTGGTAATAAATATGTTTTCCCAAATCTGTAGTTCCATAGGTTTCTTTGCCTGTTTGATCAGTTCTATTTCTTCTTTTATGTTGTGATTCTCAGACCAAAAGTAATGTGCTACGGCCCAGAAACTAGTCTTCATAAACAACTTGTAAGTGGAGAAAAGTATATACAAGGTTGACTCACTTGCCTAATTTTAGTAACAGTGGTTCTCCACTTTCTGAAACACTTTCTTTTTATTCTATATCATTACATGTTGTTTGTTTTTTAAAATGACTATATTTACCCAAACCATTAAATCTATTGGACCATTTTATTGTTTTAATAATTTAACTTCTGGATTTATTTCACGGTTAAATGACCAAAAATGTTTTGCTATGGCCGATATATCAGTTTGTTTGCACTTAATGTTATGAAAATATTCTTTCATTCTGGTTTATAAATTACGTTTTGTATTTCCAAAATAAACCTGATCACATGCGAAACAGCTAAGCTGATAACTGCCAGATTTTTATGACTATGAATTTTACCTCTTTTTTATAAAAATGCAATACATGTATAATACTACACTAATTTTGAGGAACTAAAGTTATAACAAACTCTTTAAGAAAAGTTTCTTAAAATGTTTATTAACCCAAGGACGGTAAGTAACTTTTAAAATTATAATCGTCTTTTATTTTTCTAAGGGAAGAAATATCATTACCAGTTTTTGGATATTTGCATTTTCAATTTTTTTATAAAGTCACTATTAAAACCATTCCTAATGATTATTAATTAATAATTAATTAATAATATATAATTTTTCTGGCATTTATTGGTTTAATTGTTTCGATTGTGAAGTTTATATTGGAAAGGAAAAACGTATTTTGGAAACCAGAAAGAAAGAACATTTTCGCAACATTAAGTATAAACAGACTAATAAATTGGCCATAGCAGATCATTTTTGGTTATTTAACTATGTCATAAATTCTGAAGTTAAATTATTAAAACAATTAAATGGTCCAATATATTTGATGTTTTGGGAAAAGATATTTTTTTAAAAACAAAATATAGTGTGATGAATTTGAAATACTGGCAGCCGATTCTGCTTTTAAATTTGTTTAATTTTCATATTTTCTTAGTGCTAACAAGAACATGTTAACATCCAGCGTTCCTAATGATGGCCACAGCTTTGTTTCCGCCTGAGAATGTGTATAAGTATTACTTGAAATCGTGATCCCGTGCAATTTATAATAAATTACCTTTTCTTATAAGATAAGTGAAGTTTTACGTTACAAATTGTTATATTTGTATATATTTGTTTGCTTCACTGTTAATAACTTCATAATTTACATATTCAATAAAGCTCTTTACATATATATATATCAATGTGGTTTCTTAATTAGATTATTACTTCAATATTTGTGAATTAAGTTAAATAAAGATATTTATTACACAGAAAATGAAGCTATTTACAGTGGAGTAAGAAACACTACACAAATAAAAATATTTAGTAAATATTCTCCACTTAACATAAGAAGCCGATGACAATACTTCATTTATGTTTTTGTGAGATTAATTTTAATGGAGACTTGGCCACATCTTCACTCTACAAGGAATTGTATTGAGTGAAGATGTGGGCAACTGTCCATGACATTAACCTCACAAAAGCATAACTGAAGTATTGCCATCGCCTTCTTATGTTAAGCCGAGAATATTTACCAATTATTTTTATTTGTGTAAACATATTTATGTTATACATTAATGAGGCTTTCTGAATAAGAGAATACCTCCACATTACTGACTGCCCTAAATACTCTTCTCTGCTATAAAAGCGATCAAACAAATAGTCTTTTAATTTAGCTGTGAATACTCTTGGAATTGCAATTAATTTTTTGGAGTTTGTTAATTTGTTATAAAGTGTACATTGATATGTGCTGTATATTCTTGAAAAGTTATTGTACTAGTTCTCTTTATATGGAGGTTACAGTTTAGCCTTGTGTTATAATCATGTATTACTGAGTTGGTGAGAGTGAAGTTTTTGTGTGTGTGTGCTTTTTTTTTTGTAATTTACGTCCTCCAACGTTTTTGTGTTAGATTTCATTTTTCTAAACATCAGTAATATCCTTTCATGGAAGTGTTGAAAACAGTGTTGTTGTATAAATTAAATGAATTGGGAGTCGATTAATAACACAAAACAACACTGACTTTTAAACTTTCCTGGAACATGGCCTCAGAAACATGTTCCGGGAAAGTTTAAAAGTGAGTGTTGTTTGTGTTATTAATCGACTCCCAATTAATTTAATCAGGAATATGTTTATATATACACATATAAAAGTAGCGAAGGAATTTTAAGCTCTTATAATGCAGGTAGGCAACATCAAGATTCCATAGTGTGAACATTTTATAAACAAGGTAGTCAATTAATCTGAAATTACCTGAGAGCCAGAATCCTAAAGAAACTGGAAAGCATGAAAGCAAGATTCCTCAAAAGGACGCTATCAGTCTCAAAATTCTAGAGAAACAGTTGCGCCTACATACTGGCACAAGAACGTTTCTTCATGGACAACATAAAAGACAGCTTTGATCTACCAGAAACTCAGGCATACACAACCTTCACAGAAGAACGGTTCAGCTAAGAAACACAGATCCTGATGGAGGTCATGGAAATGGAGGTAGTGACAATAGATACCTGGGGATGGCCAGATATCCGTTTATGACACCTGTACACACGTTTTCTGCTACATGTTTTCCACATATATCTTAACTGATGGTAACTTCCACTATCTCAGGGACAACTGCATCTTCAAGCTAAGTAATGATTTGCGCTCCATGCATCACTTACTGAAATGCAAAGGCTGAAGTCAGTCACTAAGTGCCCAAGCTAAGGACTGCTGAACTTACAATCCCATGTAACACATCTTTCTTTTCCTTTTAAATGTATGCATTGTAATTACTACTTATACCAAGCATAATTCTTTTATTAATGACATGCATTAAGCTTATTTGTTGTTCTCTAATTTTTTAGTGCTACCAGCTTTTTCTGTTCTTTGCAGTTGTTTTTGTTATATCAGTAGATAGTTTTGAGTTCTATCAATGCTGCTTTTGCTAAAAGAACGAATGCTGAATGGATTTAAGGGAGGCAGGATACGCATTTTCTGGAATTTTTAGTTTCAAATTTTTCAGCTTGCCGCTAGAGAGAGGAGCTCTAGTGGCCATTTCATGTCACGATTGCCTTGAATAATTTCAACAGTGCTCTAATATTCATACTGTCGTTCAAATAACTTTTGCTGGAACAAGAATGAGTAATGTTAAAAATAGAGGCATTAGTGTCAGTGAAGTATTTTTCATTTGTTGGAGTATTGAAGTAGTCACTATGTTTACATTCTCCTTTACTTATAAATGATAAAAGGAATTTCAATTGTGCTCTGAGAATTAGAAATGTAGGTGAGTGGAAGTAAGTGTGACTAAAAGCAAAAAGAATGAAACAGTTAGATTTTACCAAATTTCCTTTCCTGTTGCGAGCCCCTGGGAAAGTTTGATGTTATCTGTGAACATTCACATTATAATAGATGCCATTCTCATTTATAATGTACCAGTTTTATTTAATGTGACATTTCAAAATCTAATTTTTTGCGGAATACAATGCATTCTCTAGATAGGCATATAGAAACTGAAAATATTAACTTCAATATAAGTGGAAGTGCATTATGTATTTTTATACATATGTTCAATTTTTGCAGGTTACTGGATGAGAAGCCCATTAGGGATGCCAGCCTGCATTGTGGATGCCAACGTAGATTCGCTACGTGAAGCATCGGGATCCCGAGTTCAAATCTCGGTGACGAGTTACCCGGATAAGGTTTTTCCGGGGTTTTCCCTTATCCTGAAAGACGAATGTCGGGTAACTCTAAGCCCCATGGTCCCCGGATTCATTTGGGCATCATTTCACTCATTTCATTCATCGTCCGATATGAGGACGTAAATTAAAAAATAAATAAATATATAAATAAAATTGTTCTGTTTAATTTTGCTGTTTTTCCTCCCTCTTTCGATGCGGACATTGATTTGCTACCTGGAGGGAGGTGTGACTGGCTGAAATAACGGGTACCTGACGTTAATGGTTTTTGTTTGTTAGCCCTTGATACATTCCCATCATAAGGATGTGCGTCAGGCGATGAAAATTATGCCTCTTCAAAAACTTATTTTAGTTGTATTAGTTTTCTCTCTAAATCCACTGAGTCAATCCTCACGGATAGAAAGGATCTTGTTTACTGTTTTACGGGAATGTACCAAGGTCACCGCACTTCCAGTTTGGAAAATTCCAACCTGAGGGACTCGATGGCTTTCTGTATTGTGGGGAAACAACGGGTGACACACTTAGCTGACGTAATTCAGGGAAGTTACTGAATATGGGGTCCGTATATTACTACAGGATACAGAGCGATAAAGGAATCTAGAAGTGGTATAAATGGCTCTGTAGTAGTCGGGTCTCTGAACAGCTACGATCACCACCCAAAAGGTAAGACTGGCTGAAAGCCCTTTTTGGTATTATGTAATCAACTTATATCCAATAAGTATAGAGAACTGTGGAACTGGTTAAACGGGTGTTTGAATAATAATCCAGACTTCGTCAATCCAAGATTCCCAGGCTGTATTATTGTCACCCGAACGTCGGAACTCCCTATAGAACCGACCGGCAGCTGCAGCAGCAGCAGGAGACGGAGGCGCTCGGCCACGCCCACTCATTTGTCTTATAGCGGCAGCGAGGGGTGGCTGGAAAAACATCACTGTGCCGTCTCTTTCCGCTCCCCCTGAGTTCTCGAACTTATGGGATATTTCATCTAATCCGGAACCTTCTAGATTGGCCAGTTGGTCCTACATAAGCAACGCGTCGGGCTGGAGGAAAGTCAGTGTTTGGCGCACAGCGTAGGAGCGCCGTGCTAGTGAACGGATGAGAAGACTGTGTACGTGCATCGGAAGAGTGTACGTAACTGTGAGCGTGCAGTGCAACTGTAACGGACGACCTGGTGAATTGTAAGTGTGTGCATTACGTAATTCTGTGTACTCGGCAAGTGTGCAACTGTAATTCTGTGGAAATAAAGAACATTTTTGAATGGTGCAACCGGACTTTTAATTTCACGAACCCATAAAGTAAGATTGGTGTCAGTAAGCGGGATCACAACGTCACCGAACATTACAGCCATTGACGCGGCATTGGAAAAGATTTTGGAGAAGATGATGGAAATGAAGGCCAAACTGACCTCGGAAATGAAAGCGGCAAATAATAGACTGGCCGCGGAACTGGCAGAAATGAAGACAGCGAATGACAACCTCGCTGCAAAAACAGAAGCGGCAAACAACAACTTAGCCACGACAATGACTGCAAAGATAGCCGAACAGACCACGGAAATGAAGGTGGCGAACGAGGCTCTCGCCACAAAATTTGAAGAACGGTTGGCTGGTGTGAGGGATTGCGCGACGAAGCTGGGCAAGCGGATAGGCCAAGTGGACGATCGCGTCGTGGACCTGGCGAACCGCTTCAAGGACCTAGAGGAAATGTCCGACAGTAACGCCAAGTCACTGAACGCCATGGTGGAGGACGTCGTCGGCAGGAGGTTGAGGGATTTGAAGGATGACGCGCTGGGACGAGACACAACATCGGCGGGCGCCAAACCTCCGAAATATGACGGCGCGTCAACTTTTCAGCTCTTCCGCCGCCAATTCGACGCGGTGGTCAAGCACAACAAATGGTCAACGGAGGAGGCCACACAGTTAATAGCCAGCCTACAAGGACGGGCCGCGGAAATCCTAAACGCGGTGCAGACAACGGCGGCGCCCAAGCACATCTGGGAGGCCCTGGAGAATCATTTTGGGAACCACCGCTTAGCCGCAGCGTACCGCAGCCAGCTGAAGGAAAGGTCACAGCAGCCAGGAAATACGCTGCAGGAGTTCGCCCTAACAGTTGAACAACTGGCTAGCAAGACCCTAGTCGACCTCCCACCAGAGTTCCTATCCATGGAAGCTGCCTACACATTCGTGGACGGGGCACGAGACACGGATATTCGTCACCGCCTAATGCTCGGCGATTATAGAACCATCCACAAGGCGCTGACGGCAGCATTAAGGATGTAGGCGGCCCAGGTAACAGATATCCCGATGTCGTGAACGAGGAGTGTCCGCTACACCGGAGACAGAAGACCAACCGAGGGACGTCGTTGAACACCTAGTGGCCTTTGTTGGGGGTGTGGACAGCCCGGACACCTGCAGAGAGACTGCCCACACCAGGAACAGCAGTCGGAAGAACGAGTAAGGATGGCGTAGCGAGGAGCTCGTCGACGGCGTCCACACCACCTCCTCGAGTGACACTGCGCGCCGTCAGCCGGCGGATGGAAAACAGCCTCATCGCATACGGCTGTGTAAGAGGAATGGGGTGCCGCGAGTTGGCGGGCCCCGGGCTGCCGTGAACATCATCAGACCTGACGTGGCGAAGGGTTTGCCGATAATAAGCCGAGCCGAACATACCAGCTTCTCACGGCATCGGGTGACACCTTGACTATGGAGAAGGAGGCTATGACTAAGATGACCATGGGAAAGAGCACCGTGCTTCTGTGGGTGTTCTTCGCGAAATTAGCTGAGGAGTTGATACTGGGATTGGATGCCCTCAGGAACCATGAGGCGACGGTCGACGTCTGGAAGAAGGTCCTGCGGCTCAACGGAGAAGAGGTTATACTCCGTCAACCAGAAGAGCGGCTTGGAAATTTGCAGGGTCCTCTTGAAAGAAGACGTGCTTGTCCGCGCGAGGAAAGAGGTGTTGGTGACAGCGCCACTAGAAGGCCAGAGAACCAGGAACATGATGCTGGGCCGGAAGACGCCTGTGCAAGGACTATGTGTAGCCAGGGCATTGCTGTCGTGCCGAGAGGAGGAGCCAGTGCGAACGCTAAATCCAACGGACGCCGATCACGACGTCCAGCCCGGGACGGATTTGGGCACTTGCGAGTCCGTGGTAAGCGTGACAACAATCGAGAAGACCCAGGAGCCCGTGCCGACGCAACACCTGGGGCCCCAGCTAGAAGGCTTAGTGGAGAGGGCGGCCGACCACCTGACCACGGAACAGCTGGAGAAAGTTCGACAACTGCTGAGACGATACCAGCGCGTCTTCAGCCAAGGTGATAGTGACTACGGCCGCACGGACAAAGTGCTTTATCGCATCGACACCGGAGACGCCCGGCCTATTCGCCAACCACATAGACGCGTTCCGCTGGCGAAGCAAGGGGCGGTACGAGACATGCTGGAGTACAGGAGATCCAGGGGAGTGATTGAAGAGTCGGAAAGCCCTTGGTGTTCCCCTGTAGTCTTGGTGACGTAGAAGAACGGCGAGCTGCGCTTCTGCGTAGCCTACAGAAAGTTGAACGCGATCACCCGGAAGTACTGTTTTATCTTACCCGGGATTGACGACATCCCCGGGATTGACGACATCCTGTACTGGCTAGCTGGTGCACAATGGTTCTCGACCCTGGACCTGAAGTCGGGCTACTGGCAGGTACCTCTGGACCCAAGAGACAAGGAGACGACCGCATTCTCGACAGGCCAATGGCTTTGGCAGTTCACGGTTATGCCCTTTGGCCTCTGCAACGCACCACCTATCTTCCAAAGCTTCATGGAGTCAGCGATGAGAGGGCTGACTTACGACGCCTGCCTGCTATACCTGGACGACATCATTATCGTCGGTAAGACTTTTGAAGACCATCTCGAGAAACTGAGTAAGGTGTTACAGAGATTGCAGGCGACTAACTTGAAGCTGTACGCGAACAAATGCCAGCTCTTCCGCAAGGAAGTGGACTATTTGGCCACATAGTCTCAGCAAACGAAGTGGCCACAGACCCGGGGAAGGCTCAGGCTGTGAGAGTTTGGCCTCGCCCAAAGGATAAGACAGAGTTGCGTAGTTTCCTGGGGCTATGCAGTTACTACCGACTCTTCATAAAGGGGTTCTCTAACATCGCCAAACCACTCAACCGCCTGACAGAGGAACACTGGCCATATGTGTGGACGGAGGGCGCCGAAGACGCTTTCCAGCAACTGAAGGAGGTCCTGTGCAGTGCTGCAATTTTGGATTTCCCACACCCAAGTGGCGCCTTCATTGTGGAACCGATGCCGGCAACCATTGCATTGGAGGCGTCCTATCACAGTTCCAGGACGGCCATGAGCGGGTGATAGCCTACTACAGCAAGACGCTATCCAAGGCAGAGAAGAACTACTGTGTCACACGGCGAGAATTATTGGCGGCAGTAAAGACCTTGGAGCACTTCCACAAGTACCTGTACGGCCAGCAATTCGACCTGAGGACTGACCATTCCGCCCTCACCTGGCTATTGAGCTTTAAGAACCTGGAAGGCCAGACAGCACGTTGGGTTCAGAGGCTGTAGGAGTACGACTTCACCTCGGAACATCGCAGAGGGAAGAGCCACGGCAACGCAGACGCTATGTCCCGAAGACCCTGTCCAGAAGAGTGCGGCCAGTGCACAAGAGTGGAGGAGAAGGAGCGTGCCGCAGCAGTTCAAGTTGTCACGGCAGTGCCTGCGGATAGCTGGGATAGCGCAGGCCTGAGGAGGGAGCAGCTGGCGGACGCAGACTTGGGGCCACTCTTGAGGGAAATGGAGGCATGGATGAGACCACTCTGGGAGGACATTGCACCGAGGAGCGCCACCTAGAAATCTTACTGGGCCCAATGAGACTCGTTGAAGACGAGAGAGGGCGTGCTGTTCAGGTTATGGGAATCACCCGATGGGAAGACGCAGAGAGAACGGTTGGTACTTCCCCGGAGTAAGGTCCCGGAAATCTTGGAGGAAGTGCACGCCGGTATTTCAGGAGGACACCTGGGAGCGAACCGAACGATTGACAAACTACGGCAGCGCTACTACTGGCTGAGACTCCGAGCAGATGCTGAGAGATGGTGCCGTCAGGGTCACGTGTGCGCGGCTAGTCGCGTACCCCAGGCTAGGAGACAGGGTCGCATGCAGCAGTACAACGTCGGAGCGCCATTCGAACGGATCGCCGTCGACATAGCTGCACCATTTCTGATGTCCGCCCGAGGCAACAAGTACCTGTTGGTGGTCGTGGACTACTTCACCAAGTGGCCGGTGGTGTATACCATCCCGAACCAAGAGGCAAGGACAATCACAGACTGCCTCGTGGAGCAAGTGTTCTGTCGATTTGGGGTGCCGTTGGATGTGCACAGTGACCAGGGCACCAATTTTTAGTCCAACCTGATGAAGGAGGCCCTACAGAGGCTTGGGGTGAACAAGACCCGCACGACCAATCTACATCCACAGTCAGATGGCATGGTCGAAAGATACATCAAGACCTTAGAGGAACACCTGAGGAAGGTCGTGGCCAGCCATCAACGAGACTGGGACGTCAAGGTGCCTCTGTTCTTGCTGGCCTACCGCTCGTCTACAAAAGACACAACTGGCATGACGCCAGTCAGCTTAATGTTCGGCCGAGAGTTTCGCCTCCCTTGTGACCTGGTTTTTGGAAGCCCTCCGGAAGCGAAACAGCGGCCGGCAGTGGCTGCAGGAGACGGAGGCGTTCGCCCACGCCCACTCATTTGTCTTATAGCGGTAGCGAGGGGTTGCTGTAAAAACATCACTGTGGCGTCTCTTTTCGCTCCCCCTGAATTCTCGAACTCACGGGATATTTCATCTAATCCGGAACCTTCTAGATTGGCCAGTTGGTCCTATATAAGCAACGCGTCTGACTGGAGGAAAGTTAGTGTTTGGCGAACAGCGTAGGAGCACCGTGCTAGTGAATGGACGAGAAGACTGTCTACGTGCATTGGAAGAGTGTACGTAACTGTGAGCGTGCAGTGGAACTGTAACGGACGAACTGGTGAATTGTAAGTGTGTGCACTACGTAATTCTGTGTAGTCGGCAAGTGTGCAACTGTAATTCGGTGGAAATGAAGAACACTTTTGAGTGGTGCAATCGGACCTTTTATTTCAGGAAACCACAAGGTCACATTATGTGACAAATAAACAATATAGAAGGATGTATAATAGGCATTTTAATAGGTTAGAAATTCGATACTGCTTTACCATATGCATTTTAAATATAAGTTACAAGCAGAATGAAATTTTATTCAGTTTGATTCAATAGTCCTTTAAATCAAATACGGTGCATGATACCTGAAATATGTCAGAAGTAATTATTTTCAGTAAATGAAAATATCAAAGCATAGTCGCAATAATACATTTATCAAATATAAACAAGAAAGTTATTTATACATAA